>ML837923.1:5797-16840 GCA_009831015.1 Picea engelmannii | reverse complement strand
GATGATAATAAATGTTTCCCAGGATGGGATTTACATGAGTAACAACTGACATTTTCTTATGGTTGGTCCTTGTGTGACAACCATGAATATAAAGAATGTTGGTTCTTGTGTTAACAACATTCATTTCGTTACTTGTTCTCTTGATGTTATGATAATAATTTACCCATATTAGTTTCCAGTAACAACTGATATTTTCTTATGGTTGGTTCTTGTGTGACAACCATGAATATAAAGAATGTTGGTTCTTGTGTTAACAACATTCATTTCATTATTTGTTCTCTTGTTGTGATGATAATAATTTGCCCATATTTTTACTGTAAAATGTATGTTATCAATGTGCATAAGGAAAACATCACTGAGTATAAGAAAGCCCTTTTTTGTTTTTGTATATGTGCGAATCATGCCAATATGTATATCAGTGCTTATGAAGTAAAGTGCAACAAAGTATCATTGGAAAAGAAATGTTGGAAAAGAAATGTTCATAACTGGTAAATGAGACGAAAAAATGGAATGATGGTTGTGGAAAAATGGAGTGATGATGGTGAATAAGGTCTCCTACCCCCCAACTTAACTTGTTTCATGTCCTCATGCAACGTGGCATAAGTCGTAGAAGTGAAAAGGAAAGGGAATTTTCCAAATTATTCATTGCTAGCAGTTGAGGAATTACATGATTAAAGTTTAGAAAATAACATACCTCCACTTACCCAAAATGGTGATGAACTATGCAATAGGAATATAGTTGATGCGATTGCTAGATCATGGAAGATGTCACTGCTGCAGGATCATGTGGAAAGTGATTGTTGTTGGAGAGGCAACTGTTGTCGGCTGGATCATAGAATGTGAAGTGGAGGGATCTGAACTGTTGCTGAATGAATCATGGAAAATAGAGAGTGTGAAAGTGGAACTATGGTGTGTTAGGCGAAAATATTGTCGTTTAATTCCGTTGTAGTATTTTCCCAACCATTTAATTTGTCAATCCGAGTTTCATAGGCTTACGAAGCACACACACTATATATGCAGGACTGAAGTAGAAGTAATTTAATCTAAATTGCTGAAATGAAACTAATCTAGGAAAGCATGAAACATTAATCTAGGAAAGAAGGAAATTGCATAAAGGAAAAGCAATACAACATGTGAAGAGTTAACGACAAATAACATATGTGAGCTCACACAATAAAGCTATCTTGAATTACATAACAATAGTCAAATGACAATCATGAAAGCATAACAATGAAAGAATATGAATCAAAGCTAAGAATCCCTTTCTCTTTTGAACCCTAATGACTACTCTGATTCTAATTACATCCTAATTGAATTCTCATGAAGAGAGGGCACTCTCTTTTATACATGAGAGCCTTGAAGATAATATAACCATCTCATTATTACAGATCCACTATTCTCTCAACCTATTTCCCATTATTACAAAATATAATTCCTTTAAATCCTCACACATATCTCTCATATATATTAGATAAGATATTCCAACCAAATCTCCATGATCTTCTCCTTGGAATGGGCTTGAATTATCTCCTCAAATATTGAAATGATGAAGGAAGTATTCGATAAGTCCTTTGAATTAATCCTTCTCATATTCCTATACATTACAAAGCTCACACATATTTGAGATGTATATGAAAACATGTTGATTTTCTAACATTTAATCACAAATTCCTTTTAAATACTAAAATGAATAAAGTGGAGAAAAATAAGGTGAAACCCGAGTATATTTATGGAAATGATATCATGAAAGGTTAATGGGGCGATGAAATGTGAAGAATGATGAAGGGAAAGGTGGATGAGAATAGGACATTTCTGAGCCCCAACAGTCAGAATGGTTACTTAGAAGCCCAGGATGATGGATTGCTAATCCATGACAAAATTTCATGATGGAAAAATAAGTACCACTTGGATATGTTCCATTTTGACCCTTGCCACGATGTTATGAGCTAGCAGGAAACAAAATATGAATCCAACAATGATATACTATATTGATCAGAGCTATATGAAGCCTTGAAGAGAATACCAGTGTTGCGAAAAAACCTAAGTACATTGAGATCAAGCATTGCACTCTCTGTGATGAAGTCCAGAAAAGAGAAAGTGGTTCTCCAATATATATCTCCACGGATGAGAAGATAAGCAAACATTTTGGTAAAGCCTCTATCCAAGATGAAAGAGTTTTTGTACTCAAGCTGGAGCTTGTGAAGGTGACTTCCTTATTGAAAAAGGAAGAGATGACTCCCAGGTTGGGAGGGAGCACTGATGTGTTATTGATTTATGGACAGTCATTTTTTAGTTCGAAAAATGGTCCAAATTAGTAGTTCCTTTCCAATTCAGAAAGTGGTTTGAGACTTCTGACGGACAGCCATTTTCTAGTTCGAAAAATGGTCCAGATCGAATGGTCATTTTTCGTAATGAAAATGATTCGATGGATTGATGATGTGCCATAGACAGCGATTCCCCTTGTGGTTAACATAGGGAATGGTCTAGGATAGTCTCTCTTCTTGACGGTCACTCTTAGTAGTGGTCAAGAACACTGGTCCGCCTTGTCGGACAATCATTCTTTCGAAGCTCACATTTGTGAGCATTTTTGAAGAATGGTTTGTTTTGGAGGTTGGTGCAAGATAGTAATTTCCTTAGGAAATGGTTTGGAGAGTCATTCCCTAGGGAAGATTCATTCTCTCTAGGTTTCACTTTGTTTAGTGTCAGAGGAATGGCCCAGATAGGTGAATGGTCCAGGTTTAGCAATCATGGACAGGCATTCCCTTGGGCAGACTAATTCTCTCCAGGTTGCACTTTGTTTAGTGCCAGAGGAATGGCCCAGATAAGTGAATGGTCCAGGCTCATAAATCGGGACAATTATTCTTCCTTGCTTGAGAAAAATAGTCCAGATAGCTCATCATTGATGTTTTACTTTCTTAGAGAAGATGCTCTTCCAGATCTCACAGATGTAAGTGGAAGAATGGCCCAGATGATTCAGTTTATATATCATAACAATTTTTTTCTATGCAGGTTGATGATATGATTATTGTGGAGACTGTATGTCTCCGACTAGTAGATGCATACTACTGTAGTGGATGTGTTCCACTGATTGTGACTATATGTCATCGATCAAGTATCTATGTGCTACTTGGTGTGGCAATGTACCACTGGATTGTAGTTGTGTACTACTATGGATAAACATAGTCGTGTTCTATTGAATGACATTGTTGTGATCTCCTTGAATACTATCAGTAGTGTTGGAAATGATTATCAGCTAGATGGATGATCAATGGACAGAGTTTCCCTAGATGGAAAATGATCTAGGACATATGTCTGGATCAGAAGAAAGGTTCTTGTATCACTCTATGGAGTGAGTGACTTATCCAGCATCATGTTTGACTACTCAGATGGAGTATGGTTTCGAGAGATGATGCAGTTGATGACACTGATAGTGATGATGGTTCTCATGAGATAGTCTATATGAATATGTTGATGCTACCGAGTGAATGGTATGTTTTTTCTCAAGACCATTACCTTCAATACCTCCCTAGATAGGAGGGAGTGTTGATATTATGGTAGTTGCGGGAGGTATTCACCTCCACATGTAAAACTAACGAGAATAGAATATTTCGGGAAGCAAGAAGAAACCCTAATTAGTTGGCTAATAACCCTAGAAGACAAGTCGGCTCAAGAGGATAATTTGTATTAGTTTATTAGCCTCCAAGAGAAGAAGTCAGCTAAAGGAAATATTATATACTAAGTAAATAGGCACCCAGAATGAGATGTCGGCCCAGGCAGTTTGTCAGTTTTATTATAAATACAAGAGGCCAATCTTCATTCTGGCAGGCATTCTCAGAACTACAGAAGCAACACTTGTGCGCACTGCAGTTGGCTAGTTTGTGCGCAAGTTTGGAGGAGAGTTGTCATTGCAGCTGTTGCAGCTAGCATATTTCGGTCTTGGCTTGGACTCTCTCTTGGTTATGGTTTGGACTCTATGATCAGCTCTTGTTACTCCTATTTGGTGCGCTATACTTGGAGAGAGGTGCACTATCTTGTTTGGCTATCTAGCCTAAGGTTTGATTCCAGAATGATTCTCTATCAAGGTTAAGGTGCTCAAGGGTGGCTTCGACCTATGGTTGGGTGACAATAGTGATATTGTCTATGGTTAAACGAGCACATCCATTATATTCTAACAGTCCTCAAACAAAACTATCTCGAGACCCAACTCTCTATACCCTGACCTCGTCAGAGACCTGCTCTAAGAAATTATAAGGAGAAGATTGCTCTGATACCACTGATCCAAATTATTTTGAGAATGACATGAAGATAGAAACATAATAGATATATAACAAGGAAATACACAAAGATATTGCAAGAAACACAAAAATATAGTGAGACCCAACTTATATTAATGAATAAGATAGAAAAACAATGGAGAACACAAACTGGCAGAATGGGGTAGCTTATCTTTCAAAAGAAAGAGATGTTGGCTACGCTTCATTCACAACAAGATTTACATCACACTCCATTGCATGCTTAAAGGCCCTCCTTCACCTCAACTATATATGAGAGAGTGAGAGGAGAAAAATTCCCATGATGCATGTGGGATAAATTAATCTAATTTTATAAAATTCCATAGGCATGTAAAACAGTAGGACTTCCTAGGAAGTCCCCCATCCCAGTACTAATCTAGCATGAGTGCACTTAACTATGAAGTTCTAATGGTATATGATGCATTAACACTATTTTGTAGGCATGTACATAATACCACTAGGAAATCATTACATGATTTCTATAATTAACAAATGAATATGGTATTACATTCCATTCCCCATCATAAGGGTGAATATCATGGTTTATCAAAACCATAGGCTCAAAATATTGATTTAGTGGAAAAGGTGGTTGGACAACAAGATCCACCTGGATCACCATACCTCTTATGAAGTCTTGTCATCCAGTGTTGACAAGGGTGATTTGTTGACCAAGTAACATGTAGTACCCACTGCCTCTGCCCAAAATTCTTTCCCTAACCAGACACCACTGAGCATGCACCTTTCTTTTTCCATCAACGTCTTGTTCATCCTTTCTGCAACTCCATTTTGTTGAGATGTATATACAGTAGTCTTCTACCTCGCTATACTTCACTTCTTACATAATTCTTCAAATTCATTCTTGCATAACTCTCCACCATTATCTATCCTCAACACCTTAATTCTTTTCTTTGTTTGATTCTCAACAAGAGCCTTAAACTCTTTAAACCTGTCAAAGACTTCAAATTTCTTCCTAAGAAAATATATCCTAGTATTCTTCAAGAATTCATCTATAAATGAGACACAGTACACATATTTTCCCAATGATGGAACCGATACAGGTCCAAGCACATCACTTTGAACTAGCTGTAAAATTCATTTTGCCCTCGTTGCCCCAGAGGGGAATCTTACCCGATTTTGCTTCCCATATACACAATGTTCACAGAAATCAAAATCTAGAGAGAAATTAGACATACCTTCAACCATACCTTTATCGTGTAGTAGTCAAAGACCCTTCTCTCTAATATGCTCCAGTCTTTGATGCCACATCATAACCTTTTCTCTAGATATTGTAGGAGTTTTTTCTTCTTTTGCTCCAATATCAGGAACAATGGAACTATTACACCCATCACTAATAGTGCTTCCTTGCAGCTTATACAGAGTTCCAATATGAACTCCCTTCAAAAACACTATTTCTCCTCGAACCATCCTGCAGATTTCTTTTTCAAATACCATTTTTACCCCTGCATTGTCCATTTTTCTTACAAAAATCAAATTTCTAGCCAATCTTGGGATGTGCAGAACACCGGGAAATGTTCTAATCCTTCCATCTATGAGCCTCAACTTGACTTTTCCTTGTCCTATGATTATGGTTTTCGAGTCATCACCTAGGAAAACATTATCTCCATCATACCTTTCATATTCACATAACCACTCCCTCTGAGGAATCATATTAAAGGATGCACTCGAGTCAACCAACCATGCCTCATGATCTGCATGTGTGCTTGAAGAAGCCAAGTACACATCCCCTCCTTCTTCCTTGGAGGTATTTTATTTTGTAGAGGGAGCACCTTTAGATCCCTTCACTTTCTCAATGCTTTTGGATATACATTACTTCTTGAAGTGCCCTTCTTTTCCACATCTCCAGCATACCTTTACAAAATTTTCTGATATATTTAGATCTACCCTTAGACTTAGATATCCCACTTGGGGACTTAGATCTATTTCTATCTCGGGAGTGTCATGTTGCAAATAATGCATCTGTGCTCTATCCTTCCATGTTCTTTTGTCTCATCTCCTAAGATAACCAGGATGAGACCACATCATCGAAACTCAAGGTGGTTGTATTACTACCTATGGACACAACTAGACTATCCCATGAGTCTGGTAAAGAGAACAATAAACCGATACACTTATCTTCATCTGAAATTTTAATCTCAATAGATATCGATCGACTTACCACAGTGTTAAAGGCGTTCAGATGCTCTGTCACTAAGTCTCCATCTCTCATCCTCAAGTTATATAAATTTTTATGTATGAGTAATTTATTTACCAAGGACTTATACTGATACAAGTTTCCCAACTTATCCCATAAGTCCTTGGTTGTAGCTTCCCCTGACACATTCAATATTATTGAATCTAAGAGACACAATCGGATTGTGTTGTTTGCCTTCCAATCCAATTTTTTCTAGTCATTTGTTGACGTTCCTATAGGTGTAGTACCTTGATCCACTGTGTGCCATTGATCTCTGTCTACCAACATATATTCCATCTTAAGCTTTCACAGCTCAAAAAAATTCCCATTAAATTTCTCGATTTCTATTTTCGAATTGTTCACCATGTTGGTGCAATTATATGTATAATATATTACCAAACGTAAATTATCAACCAGGATTCACAATCAATAGAGTTGTTACACTATATGTGCCAAAAATAGGTGGTTTATCTATGTCTGAAGTATAGCCTAAATAAGAAAACAATCTAAAAACCAACACTATGTTTTCACACTTCAAAGATAACACTCTTCACACAATTCAAAAATTAGAAAGCAAAACTCATAGACAAGCATATGATTTAAGCTCTTGCTCAGGTGACTAATCTATCCATTGTAGTCTCATGAAGAAGAAATATGAACTTTGACTCTTTCCCATGCATCATCTATACTAACAAAAATTAAAATATTGCATATTCTCAAAAGAAAACATCAATCAATTCTAGAAGAAATAACCGGTAGAGGGAGACACTATGTTGTAGGTGCATGTATGGTGAGAGGTGGAGGTCTTGAGTGTGCATGTGTTTGCAAGCTATAGTCTAATCAATTATGGAAGAAAAAGTTAAATGTGGTGGAATACTCCATTATAGGCTCATGTATGGTGAAATATGGAGATCCAACTTGTTCCTAGATTGGCAAAATAAAAACATGCATTACAACATTTAGTTTAGACAAACACTAAATCATTTAATCAAATGATTGTTCTCATATACTCACACAAAGATGACAAGTAACTACTCATAAATCATTGCACTCATAAATCTTATATTGCACACAAAGCTTCCACTCACTTAGATTTACCACACATCTATATGACCTGTGATCAAATGTGTCACTGAAACATAACAAGAATGAAGTTAGTTGTTGTGATTAAATAGGCAATTATTCTATCCACACATACAAAGAACCATAATTATATTTACAACTATATATAAAGAGGCTTACCTTGATTGGGTCAGTGGGCCCTTGTCGTACCAACAAGAAATCTCTTAAAAGGAACTTACATAAGAGAGGGTTTGAATACACACATAGAATCCATGAACTGTAATTATATCATTACTTCAGAAAAACAGAGGTACAATCCATAGTCTTTAAGAACTAATCTTACAACATAATAATGCTTAATTCTATCTTCTTCAAGAACCAATCTTACAGCGTAAAATGTCCTCCCCCTTCCTCAGACCAGGTCTTATTTATACATGAAATCCATGGAGGAATGGATGAAACCGAATCCCCAAACTTAGAAAACATTTTTTACAATTTTAAGATAAATCCCAAAAATCTGGGTTTTTCATCAATTTGGGTAGATTCGAGTTAGAGATCCACCCATATCTTCTAAAAAAATTTGAATTTTGGAAAATTTCCAACGTGATACTCAATTTTCCACATTCTAGACAAAACCCATATCGTATAATTGATAGATATGATACCATATGCACAGAAATCGAGGTGCAAGTTGGCAGTTTGAGATTTTTGCTAATTTTTGCATAATCACTCTCCCTGAGTTGGAAGTCCACACGTATGAGCTAGATAAATTCTGACCCATGTCCGCATGTAAACATCTTTCTGGAAAAAACCCATGTCCCCGATTTTCCTCTAGAAGCATTTCAAATTTCAAACTATATCTAGTACCGGATGAACACAAAAATAGGTATCGGACGAGCACAGTTGCAATATTGTAGTACCAAAATAGGTGGAGTATCGGAATAGGAGTAAAAGATCAACACAGTTGCAATATTGTAGTATCGTAATAGGCGGAGTACCGGACGAGCCCCGAGGATGAGTACCAGATGAGATAAAGCATTGTCATGAAAGTTGCTTAAATTAATCAAAGTAATTTAGAAGCATAAACAACAATCATTTAATCCCAATTTAATTAATAAATCAAACAAATTATGCTTTCAACGTGAGTTACCTCATATATACACAATAATTGCTAAATGACATGTCTGTTGAGGAAATAGAAACATAGTGCATATGTATGAGGAAAAAATTGTCAGGATATGGGACAAGATAAGGCAATTGGAGGTGACAAAAATGAGGCTCAACACACCATTTATCTTCTCCTGAAGAATCAATATCCCAGATCTCCCACTGTAACAATGCTTATCACAGTCCCAATCCAAACCCCTAACCATAAAGGCGTCTCCCTGAAGCCAATAATTTCTTTGATACCAAATGTAGATTTTAACCTTGTCAATTATTTACTACAAACAAATTTTCAATAAAAGAACTAAAAAGACACAATGACAATACACACATTACACATAGATTTTTCCCCTGGAAACCCAAACCGGGAAAACTAGCATATTCTATATTCATTCATTTCATACATTGTTTACAATACAATATACATATAGGAACCCGCGACATCCAAAACCCTAATCCATTAACCTGGATTAGTCAACAACCATAATTCCTTAACTGGAAATAGAAAATCATAGGTGAAAAATCATGTGTCAAAAAACCTCCCATAAATGGACATGAAAAGCGAGGAAAATTGTTTTGGGGGGGCGTTGCCCCCGAACCCCTGCATGCTCAATGCAACGTAGACACCAATTCTAGTCATGCAAAAAATATCACACATATCCAACATCTATCTCACCCCCAAGAAAAATTATGAAAAAACTTAGTATTTTCATCTTTTTCCATCTAAATAGATTAACTTTTCATCTTCCAATTGGATTCCTCCTAGTCATTTAGTTGCTTCTTAGTAGCCTCTAATGACTTGATTTTTATATTTTCCTCCTTAAAAAGGAACCATGCCTTATTTAAATCAGGGAATTCTAGAATCTAAGCTCCCACCATTCTCAATTCTTGATCTAAGTTCTTAAATTCTTGTTTAGACCAAGCAAGGGTGGATGCTTTGACTCTTTTCAAGTTATTTCCAAACTAGAACATTGTTATACCCTTAGAGTTTTCTTCATAGGATCTCCATTCCCTTCATACAAGAATAGTAAAATTTTCCTCCTCCAATCATGTTCGATTGAACTTGAAAGCACTGGCAAGTTTTTCATCATCCCTTTCAACTTGTAGAATTGTAGGAAGGTGACTTGAAAAAAATATAATCTCCACCCATGAAAAAATTATATTTGACACCAACAATATAGTTTTAGATACTAGAAACATGTACAACCTTTTAGATATTTCATCCAACCCTAACCTAAATTTTAGTAAAGTAGGAACAATCTTCAAAGGTTCAACATCATATAGTCTTGAAATTTCAATCGTATGCTTCAAGATTTCAGCAAGAGAATCCACTCTTGCAACTTCCCCCAACACCTTGGAACTCTTTGTTGTAACTTTAATATATAATCCAATTATTGCATTCGCATTCATTAATATCCCCAACTAAAATCCTTCTTATAATTTCTTCCATTCGTCATAATGTCCATAGAGATTAATCACTAAAAAGGGTTTGTAAAGCTCTAGAGATATTATCTCTATCCATATAATTCTAAATAGCATGAACTAGTTAATTACAAGTTGAAAGGAATTATTCTCACTAGTTAAGATGCCCTCAAATCTTCCCTTTGCATCAATGGAGAAAAAATCACATCCTTTTAGAAAAGAAGGCATAAGTCCCTTCATATGTTCCACATCACCCATTGTTTCTTGAATTAAAATCACATCATTCTTGTGAAGAGAGCACAAGTTATTTTGGGAATTTTATTTTGTGAAGACTACCCAAACCTATGATATTTATGGAAATGATTAACATTAAAAACCTTTCCTTAGAGCCTACTATGATCTTGGGGCCCCTTATATGGTCCTCTATTTTCCATTTTAATATCTCTCATTGCTTTATTTTGTGCTTGGGATGGAAAGGATTTATAACTAATGGTGGTTGAGGTCGATTCCCTCCCTAGATTGTTACATAGATCTTCTTTAATCCCCTCTTCTATACCTATGATCAAGGGTTTCCTAGACCTAAGGAGGTAGAGATATTTGGAGGAGTTACCAAAATTCCCATCCAAGGACCATGGCGAAAAATTGGCCCCTAAGTGGTCTTTCCCAAAAACAATTACACCCCTTTATATGTAACAAGTATAGGTCATCTAGAGGATTTAACCACCAATTTTACCCTATAACTAAAAATATCCTTAGGGTGTTCTATTTTTTTTCCATTTGAATCATCAACCTTCCCTTTCCCTATACATCCTAATATTTTCCATGGAGTAGGCCATGACTATGTTGACTCCTTTGTCTCAATTCACTAGTAGCTAAAGAAGGAGAGAGAGAAATAGTCTTAACCAAACTACA
>ML837922.1:8863-32450 GCA_009831015.1 Picea engelmannii | reverse complement strand
TACAAAGTTTTTTGGGTGTCATTATATGTGAAAAAACTCAATTATTTCATGTAAATGTCATACAAAGTTTTATAGGTGTCATACAATTCCCATTATAAAATGTATCATGGATCCTCCCACAAAATTATATGGGGGTACATGGAGTTATTGTAAATCAAGAAACTAATATAATATGCATAGAAGGTATAAATGGAGTTATAAGAAGGTGACATGAAGGAAAAATTAGTCGAATTTATAGTTGAGTTGGAGTCAAAGTGAAGATAAACCTAATGGAATGTTGTAAAAGGACTTGATTGAATTAAATGCACAATTTCGGTAATTGAGTAAACTTAAAGTTGAGGGTTAAATGTGAGTCTTTAAAGGTGTGTGTCCTCTCAATCATTGTAATGTAAGTTGCGCCCCCCCCCCCTACTAATATTGATTCATTATCGATGTCAGTCAATGTCTAGTCGACAACATTTTATTGAATTCTAAAAGTATGGTACCGATTTGGCTTTTCCTATTTAGTCATTGAAGTCAAGTCATAGTCAAGTTCTCCTTCATATCAAATGGAGACTCCACATATTCTCAAAAAAGTATAAAGAAGAACATTCAAGTTTGATGAGCAGCAGAGAAAAGAAACGAATTGATGATGGGCATCTTGGGAACGATTAAAGGAATTCAAGAAAGAGACATCAAATGACGAGACACACACACAAGAACTTCAATGAAAATATGATGGCATAAGAAATATTGAATTGATCGAGCCACTTGGTATAAAATTGCAGAATAGTTCTTGAGTTGTGACCTTAGAAGCTAGAAAGAAGAGAAATGATAGATTGGCAGAGTGCAGAGTAAGACACTCACCTAGGAAAATGAACCATCCTCCTACTAGTGTTGTGCAAATGTGAGATGAGCCCATGATGAGCCACTCACCACTCTAAAGGAACCAGGGAGAAATGTGTAACAATCGAATCAAGAGGACCATTGTTGGGTGGGAGAAAATTGTTACGAGACTTGATGACTGCACATGTCACTACCATATTGAAGACAAAGGCCAAAGAGTAACATGTCATTAGTTATCTCCACACTTGCCCGGTACAAGAAGGGATTTGAGTGTGGGGGAGATGTTGATGACACCTCTTAGGTCCCAATAGTTATCACATAAATGTATAATTATATATTAGGCATAAAGTGGATAAAATCAAGTATATATATATGAATTTATATAATAAAGAATAAAAAGAACCTAACTAATGATTAGTTGGAGTAGTGAAACTGATCCAACCATTTACCTATTGTATAAGTAATCCTAAACGACAAATAAGAAAGTGGTTGGATATCCTTCCCCACATTTATATCCTTCTTACTTGGGATTATGTGTGTGTCTTGATGTGTGTAACGTGTCTCTCCTTGAATTCTTGATTTTATTCCCTAGATTACAGCAACATGTTTAGGAGAGGTAACATGCTCAAGATCTCATTCTTGCTACACCTAGAAAATGGGAGACCCAATGCTTGTATATCCATCCATTTTTCATTCACTAGTATCTATTCTCTTGTCTGTATATATCATTTCCTGCTATTTTTTTGATAGTTTATATATTGATATCTATTATATCAATCCATTTGCATTGGTGTTAGAACGATACTAGTCCATGTGTAACTTACTAAAACTTGAGTGAGAATCCCTTCATTCCAATAATTGTTTGGTGCAGTAGAATTAAAATATTTACTGTTGCAAATTCATTATATTTTTATTTTATAGCATGTTTGAAGACAATAGAATACAATTGATTCCCTCATCTCCATTTTTGGCGTGGTATTGACTAGGAAGGAGAATTACATAAAATGGTATAGGAAGATCAAAAGCACACTGGTATTCAATGACCTAAGGAAAGAGGTTTTTGTTCCGCAAAAGAAGACCCTTAGAGAAGAAAAACCACTAAACGAGATGAAAAATTAGAAGAATAAGAAGTGGAAAATAAATAAGAAGCCTCCATATTAAATACGAAGAGTAGTCAAACTCATAGATAGCTAGTCATACTAACCAAAAACAAAGAACGTGAAATATGGGAAGACAAAAACTAGAAGGCACATGCATTAATATAAAATACAAAAAGTGAGGGGGTGATCCATCATATTTATTCCATTAGTGATTCTTATATCGCCTTGAAGAGATTGAATGAATTGTATGACACACATTCTAAGCTAGAACCCATACAAATAATGTTGAAGCTCTTCAACCTACAGTTGAATAATGATGACCCTCCATGGCTTTGGCTTTAGAAATCACAACCATAATGCATGACATTAAAGCCACAAGAGAAAATATTGATCTCCCTCTCATGGCCTTCATTAAGGCCATCTACCATACATGCTCTCACTACCTTGAATCACTCCAAGAAAGTAATCAGATAAAATCCATGACATTTCAAAAACTGGTAAAGAAAGTTACATATCATGAGAAATCCTTCAGAAACAATCCCACTCCTTCAACTGGAGAAAGTGTTTACCTTGCTCGGAAATAAAAGAGTGTATACCATGACTTTTCTAGAGGAGAAATCATTGTAAGAGGATGTGTACATGGAATAAAGAATTTCAGAGGCAGGGGGGAAGACACAACCAAGGTGATATATCCAATATCCATTGTACCCAGTGCAAAGAAAGAGAATATGACTATAGAGTTCCATGGGACAAGATGAAAGAAGATAGAGATAATAAGAAATAAGAAAAAGGTAAACCTATAGAACCAACAAAATGTAATCCACCTAAATTTTCCCATTACATTGTTGCTCACTCCAATAGAGGATTAACATAATATTTATTTAACATTGCATATGG
Organism: Picea engelmannii; assembly: GCA_009831015.1. NCBI lineage: Eukaryota > Viridiplantae > Streptophyta > Pinopsida > Pinales > Pinaceae > Picea > Picea engelmannii. Next base: position 29,628 of record ML837922.1, on the reverse strand, counting down.
TCCTTGGAAATATGCATGGCTTCTTGATGCAAGAAAAACCTATCATATAACATTTCGAAGATATTTTTTTGAAGAATTAAATGACAATATAGATGGAATACTACATTTTGAGGATAAGTTCGGCCTCAAACCCTCAGGAATGAGAGCAATTAGAATCAAGTTTCCTAGACTCTTGAATTTTCTTTTGCACAATGTACTTTACCTTCTTGAGATGAAAAGGAGTTGGTTGTCTATTATGCATATAAAAAAGAAAGGACACTCTACTCACATGATCGATGGAAAAGTTGAAGTATGAAATGATTGTGATGACATTCTTTTTATGACCGAAATGAAATATAGAAGACAGTTGAATATGAATGGTACATCTACCCATACACACAATGTTTCATACCTCTCTGATCACAGTGAAGGTATAATTTCATATAGTATTTTGTGGCATGTTATATTTGGTTAGATAAATTATGACAATATTTGTTTATTTAGAATAAATGGTGCATCGGGTATGCTTGAGAAACAATGTGATGCTTGTATTCTTTGAAATCATAGAAAACAACCTTTCCATGAGTCTACTTCAAGAGCATGTAGAAATATTGAACTGATTCATTTTGATTTTTGTCACCCTATGTTTGTTCCTTCCGAAAATGGAAATAAATATATAATTTATTTTATTGATGATTACACAAGGATATGTTGGGTGTACTTGCTGAAAGATAAATCTCAAGCTTTTTAAACATTTAAAAATTTCCATGTATGGATTCAAAATGAATCTCAATATCATATTGGTATTTTTTTCAATGTTTGGGTTGACTTGGGTTCTACTTTAGGTTTCAAAAAAAACCATGAAAACCATTATCCCTTCCGGAGACTAGAAGGAAACACTATGCACAAAGTGCACAATGCAGCCTCACACAAGATGGATTATGGGTGATTGTAGGACCTAGATTTCTGCAATCATGGAAGGGATGTTTCTTTGGGGATGTCATACATACTTTATACCTCAACATACATCATATCTAATATTATGACATATCATTAAATCCATATATACCATTATGTAATCGTATTCATTCATTAATATTCATTCTACAATAAAGATCTATTGCACGCTGCATTATACTATTAATAGATTTAACCATTCAATATAACTCAATAATTGCAATAAATAAGATAAACATTCCACAAAGAGACACAAAGTTTTACCATGGCTCAACCCCATGGGATATGTCCAAAAATATATGGCATCATCACTCTTTTAGTATTCTTCATCAAAATTCATAGTGATGCGCACATCACATATGAGTATAAGTGAGAATAGTAAGGATGAGAAGATCACACCAAGCTCCACAACTTGCAAACTTACCCTCAGTTACAATGCAAAAATTTTTCTCCAAGAAATATCTCACAGATCATTTCTCTATTATCTCCACAACTCTCAACCAAAACTCTCAAAAACTAGGTCACTCAAAACATTTTCTCGCCACTAGACTAGATCTCAAATCTCACAATACATATTTATACTACAAAAATGGGTTAATACATGTTACAACAATGAACAAAACTCTCACCCACTAACCCCAAGTGGATTAGGTTTCTCTACTTTCTAACTCCCTTCGCACAGTTGATCCACCTGCTTCTTCGTTTGACTTTCCTGCTTCCTAAGCATTGTTTTTCCTCTTATTCCAGGATGTGCTCCTTTTCTGGTCCATTTTCTAAATACCTTCATTAATTGTTGTGCTCTACCCCAAAATGGTCTATGCCAATAAGCCCTAAAAACTCACTTGTGGCTCATCCCAAGCCAATCAGGTAGTGTGTGCCTCCTATACTGACTTCTCTAGATCCTAGAACCTACCTGGAATTTCTTTATCCCAATATTTTACTTGCACGCTCTTCTCTGCTATAGTTTCCACAATCTATGTTGTAATATGCTCCTTCAAAATTTCTCCACTTTCTAATCCAACCTGTTCAATGTGACCCTTAGCTGCATCAATCTTCATCAACATTTTATCTGTTCCTTCTTGTAGTGGTTCCAACTACACCTTCCTTGAATGTTTTTCTTCTTGCATGCTCTTCAATTTTTCCTACAAATTCTTCATTTCTTGCACACTCCTCAATCTATCTGACATTGTCATCGTATTCTATTTTTTCTTTAGTTCTTGCATGGTAGTATTTACACCTTCTTCTTTCTCGTCTAGCTCCTGAATTTTTCCATCCTCCTACAGATATATCCATATTTGTGTGATTTTATTATATAACTATGTGATTTCCTAAATGCTCTATGCAATGGTCTCTGCATGACCTGTAACCTCCTTCTCCCTTTGTGTTTGAACATATGGAGGGGTGATGGGTGCTAGGCGTTAAATCAACTCTATAATGTGGCCCCTGTATTTCTCCATAGCCTACACTATCTTCTAAATCTTACCCTCTGTGGGTACATTCTCCCCTTGCGCACTATCAACTATAGTTTTGAACACTTCCTCCACTTTAATTATCTAAACTTTTAGTGCGGTGCTTCACTTGTTCCTTCTCAACCTGTACCTAGTTAAGTTTCATATCCAATGTCTTCTTTAGTTTGTTGGTCAATTGTAGACTTGTCGGATCTGCATGGTTCGTCGACTGAATCTCTTGCAAAACACTGATTTGAATTTTATATAGCACCTTTATTGGAACCTTGGGCAGTTCCAAATCCAAATGATCTATGCCTTTCAATAGATTATGCGTTGTCTCCTCATCCACCTGTAACATTTCTTGAGTCATGCAAAAATTTCCATTCCCCATTTCTATAATATTTACTATCTCCTCTTCTATAATTGTTATTTCTTGTGAAGAGTGTTTTTGCACATGTTCTCTCTGTTGCACTGTAGTGAGTTGAAGTTTCTCTAGTGCATCCTTTACTTCTGTCAATTTCTTGACTATCTCCTCCCTTTTCTTCTTTGCATCATACCATGCCTTTGATGTGCAGTCTTATACCTTCTCTGTGACCAAATTTGAAACATCTTTTTCAATTGTAAGCTGTGGAACCTCCTTGCGTGTCTTCATCTTCTTGTGTTGGTGTGCTTCCTACAACATTGTTCTCTTCAATGGTAGAGTCTTTGTCTACGCAGTTTTCACTGGTATATCTAAATATGGTTGGCTTCATCCTCCTATTTCCTTTTTCATAGGGATATCTGTCTCCTTATACACTCATCCATTTGGTTCAACTACATTCTCCTTTTCCTTAGCTGGAACCTTAGTGATAGTAGCTTTCTAACTTGGATTTCTAGTGGTTGTACTACCTCCTATTTCCTTGGTGTGATCTATTGCTTTTCTTGTATTCATTGTTGGACTTGTTGGCTACTTTGAAGGTTCAGGTTATTATTTCTTATTAGATATCGATACCTTATTTAGAATCACTGGCACCTTCCATTCTTTAGGCCAATATTTCATGGCCCACTGCACCTCTTCTCCTATAACACAATATCTTAATTGTAGCCACTCCTTCTTAGGATCCCTTTTGGCTTGGATCCACATGTTATGTTTGGAAGCCTTAAAATATGCTATTCCTTGGTTCTACATCACCACTTCTTATGGTATTATCCATGTATTAGCTAACTTGTCCTAAATATATTCAAACATCATGGTGAAAATGTTGGAATTATCCTTAATTTTCTTTGCATCTGAGCTATTCCATAGTGTTTTATATTTCATTGCGCAACAAATTCCTAGCCTCTAGTAAAATTACTTGTATTTTGGTTATTCATACCCAACCAAGGCTATCAATATAATCAACCATGATTATTGAAACTATGTAGCAAAATTTTGCACATCCTTGCAGTCCTCCAGAAATAATTTTACTAGATAAGGATCCCAACTGAGTATACTCCCCTTCGTGCATTGTGAAACTGTTTTTATTACTCTTGCATGTGCTTCCTCCTTTCGAAATTTCATCAGTAGTTTACATGCCATCAATTTTGTCTCCAATATCACTATTGGTTCACTAATTTGGTTAATGATTATTCTTCGGGACCCTCTCTTAGTTCCATATTTCTTCTTCATCTCCTCTACTAAATATTTTTCCTTCATCTTGTCATCCAAATAGTGATATGTTTTTTCTCCATCTGTAAATAAACTTGTGATCTCTGTAATCACTTATACATCTATTGATACATGCCTCTCCATCCATAAAATACCTCCATGTACTAGTGCCTAAATATTTTTAACACGTGCATTTACATATTTTCCCCTCCCAAATTCAGGAATCTATAGCAGGTTCATGATACCTATGCTATAAAGTCTTGTAATCCATTGTTTCGGCTCAAAAATGGGATCCCCTAATGGACCCGCTCCTTTGATTTCCATGTACACTTGCTACGCAAACTATGGGAATTTGTTTGTGTTTTTCACATCATGATCAACATACCTCAGTTTGTTCATAGACCCTAACATGTCAACAACTACTTTGACTGCGTCGGGTATTTTTGGTAATGACATTATTATCTCCTTCTATTTGTTTCATGTTATTGGCACAATAGGTTTCTCCCTAGTTTTCCTCTTTCCCATGGATGGCCTTGCCTCTTGGTTTTCTTCTTGATGTTCTTATGTTTCTGAGTTTTTCTTTCCTGTAATATCCTCCACCTATACTTGCTCTTCTGATTTCTATGTTCGTTCTACTGCAGGATTTTTTACTTGACCAGACTTTGTTCTTTCATCATCTTCCTCATTTGGCTCTACTTATGGTTGTGTTATTCCTAGTACAAGTTGTTTCAAAGGGTTTTCTTCTATACTAGTGTTATGTGTTCCACCCCGTGTATCAACATTCATTCCCTCCACTACAAGGAAAGGACTTTTTAGCGGAGGTTATAGCAGAGGTTTCTAGTGTTAAAAAATTGGCAAAAAAACATCTGCTACAAATGTGTTATCGATAGTTGATGTTTTTGTAGATACTATAATCGAAGTTGATTATAGATACAAAAATATGGGTGGCCAGAGGTGTTAGCATATGTTCACAAACTAGTGCATTTGTATAAGGCACGAGCACCAGTGCGTACATACACCTACAACACTGGGGCAGTTCACTCAACGTCAAGCATCGAGGCAGTAAAATATGAAAGTTCTGGGGTAGTAAAATATGAAAGCACTTAGGCAGTAAAATATTTAAGCACCACGGAATTTTTCTTATAAGCACCGAGGCTTTAACAATAAAACACATTTGGAGAGTTAAAAATAACTAAGCACCGAGGTTTTCTTTATAGAATGCACTAGTGTGTTATTAATAAGAAGGCATTGATTCTGTACAAAATATTATGCACCTCTGCATTACAAGGAACCCCCCCCCAGTGCATCACAAATTGAAAGCACTAGTGTGTTTCCGTAACAAACAATCCCTTGTTATTATTAATAAAAAAATAGCATCGGTGCATACCAATAGCACATACGCATCGGTGCTTCGTATAATATTAACACACTGATGGCCAAATTTTTAATATAATTTTTTTGTATTAAATTAATATTGAAACTAATGCTAATTGATTACATAAAAACATCGGTGTGAATGTCATATGAAATGCACTGATGAGTTTTAATATTAAGCATGTTGATGAGATTAATAATTAAACTGCACCGAGAAGCATTGACCTGTGACAGTGAAATTATTATTATTTTTTAATTCCGTTATTTATCAAAATATTTACATATATTTTATATTTTGATTAGTGAATTTGGATAAGATGTTTGGATTAATTTGTTATATCATCAGATTTTGCATCTCTTCATTATAATATTTAGTCATCCATATATGTAATCAATGATATAACATTTCACAATGACATTGAACAACACAAGAGAATAAATTAAAGCATATTTTATTATATTAATAAGAGGGTCTTTTCATACAAAATGGGACACTTATTGGTAATCCCTTGTCTATAAATTGGGACATTATGTCCATTACATTAAACAAAAATGTCTAATTTTCATAGACGATTATTTAAAAAAAATACAATTGCAACTTGCTTTGATATCTGAATATATTGGTCATCATTCTTCACTGGAGATGATGTTAGTGCTCGATCTACTTCAATGCCTTGGGTTATTTTTCTGAATGTTTGATTGATTGTCTTGATTGTTTTCTTCTTCTTGAAGTTCTATCTACAAACATAAAAATAAACTTAATGAGTCTATCTACATTGCTGAGAATAATGAAAATTGAAATAAATAATATACATGAATGTAAATTTAAAAGTGATGTACCTCCAAACAAGGAAGTGATTCATGAATCATGCACATATGTTCAAAATCAAATCTCATGCCTTGTTTCAACAATTCTTTTGTTGGCTCAGTTCCATACTTTGTTTCCTGCTAGTTTTATAACCCATACTAAATCATAGATTTAAGATAAAGTATTATTTTTGTTTCAATAATTATAAAATGATGGAAGTAAATCAACATATATTATACTTACAAATTGGACAATTAATTTTTATATTCCAACATATACTCACAACCCTTAATTAACCCAATGTCAATCAATTTTTTTGATGACTCTTCTTTGTATGTTAGCACATGTTTGAAGACATTTAAGGATGGTTGTTGTAAAAAAAATTAAAATATACAAAAAAAACCTTACGTTGTTATAAGGAAATAACAATTACTCACAAACTTTGCTATCAACCATTTCTTCCTTGTCATCCAGTTTAATGTGCAGAATGAGTTCCATTTTATTATCTTTTCTATAAGAGAATATTTGAAAATTAATATTTAAAGTATAATTAATTATTTGCACCTAATATAATAATTAAATGATTACATACATTTGAAGCATCTTGTTGTTGAGATAACTTCTCCTACGATGCAATTATGTCCAACTCTTTGACCAACTCCTTGTACATTTTTTTGGACATTCCTACTTGCATATTTCAGATATCATCTTCTTGGTCCTCTAGAATTTTCATAATTTCCCTGAAAAAATAACATGACAATAAAGTATTTTTATATTAATATATGAAAACTAAATATCACAAAATTGATATATTAATAGATGGATACTTTGTAGTATATTTTAGAAATATTACTTTCTGAATGATTCTTTTTTGTTGTTGTATGTTTTTTTTATTGCAAGTCTCACAGGTTTTATTGACCATTTCTTTGCAAATGTTTCTTGTAGTTTAAATATAACTTGGTTCTTGGAATCATTGGATTGATTTATATATTGTAAGTGGAAAGTATGTCTACAAGTTTTTTCTACTATATCCCTCATAGTTCTGTAAAAGTTTTCCCCCTTTGATTAATCTCCAAAACCACTTTAGATGATCTAAGGACCAATTCATCATCATTTACATCTTCTCTATTAATTATTTTTTTCTGTTACGATGAAAAAAAATTCCCTCATTGTTGGTGCATGTAGAACATTAAACATATGTGAATTAATAAATTGTTTGAAACATGTCATCTAATGTTCCTAAGTATATTTTTAATGAATATTAAAAAAAAAAAATCATGTTGAATAATATTTTTTCATTCACCTGATTCATCCCTCTACAATTTTACCATCCATATTTTATGCTCTTCTTCACTTAGTTCATAAATAATGTTATCGAGATTCCTCATTTTGTGGCCCTGCATGGCACACACTAACCAATACATATTAGTTAAACTTACATATAGTTCAACCATATTATTTTTTATAGAATTTACAGAGAAACTGTCTTTTTTGTTTTTCTAGATGTGTCATCATTGTGCCAACCATAAATTTTCTTATTTGATATCTTCTCACTCATATTTTTATCAATATAATACTTGTACCATTCAATACAAAAATTATTAAATATATTTTATAAATAAATCACATAATTTTCAGTGAAAACAAATCGGTGTAACCAGTGTGCTCTTTATATACAAAGAATCAATGTGTTTTTTACATAAAATGCAATAGTGTGTTCCATACAACAACATGCACCAAACATTTTTTTTTTAAATATTGTGAATTACACCAATGCGATATATATAAAATACATCACAATGACTACAGTAGAAAAAAAAAACCATAGAAAAAAAATTAAACGTTCATAAAAAAATACAATAATAAAATTACACATTGATAGAAAAAAAAATTAAAAACATTATGTGACAACATTTTCTGTGTTGTTTAGATGAGAATATCAATGGTATTTTTTTTATGCACCATATTTTTTAATTTTCCTTTTTTAAAAAAAATATGGCTTCATCGGTAAGTTCCTTATATAGAAACACACTGGTGCGTTTTTGTCAAAAAGGTGCACCGGTGCATTTAAAAAACATCACATTAGAAACTGTTTAAAAAAAAGGAAGAGGGCCGACTGTGTTTGGGATCTGATGCAATAAGTGGTCCCTTCGCATCACAAGCCAAACAATTATATATAGAAAAACAAACCCATTAGATCTAAAATACCTAAAACGAAAAGCCTTAATTCTGAAGTGATAGAGGGATTTAAACCCTAGGGTAAAATTTTGCATTCACGTAAGAGAAAAAAGAACAAGGGTTTAAGGTAAGTATGATTTTTTTTATTTTTTTATTTTTCTGAATGTAGGGTTTTGAGTGAATCACCATACCCTTCAAATCCTAATTTTCTGAATATTTATGCTATTCCAAAGTATTATTCTACTCCACAGTGCTCCCCGATATGTCTCTCTTCCAAATTCGTTTCCTGTAAATCTTGGAAAAATAATGAAAATATTGAATACCTTCTTAATATTAATTTTTTTTTTTATGAAAAGAGTTTAGAGTGAATCACCATACCCTTCAAATTCTCATATTCTGAATAATATTGTGGTTCCAAAGTATTCTTCTCCTCCACAGATTTCCTCCATATGTCTCCCTTGCAAGTCTCTCCCCTGCCATTTTTTTCAAAATAGTGTAATAGTGAATATATTTTTAGTATTTAAATGACTATGAAATTTGATTCCCACTATTTTTTTAATTGTTTTAAAAAAAATGTGCTTTTGTTTTTTTAACTTTTTAGGAACGATGGTGTTTTCTTTAAGATGCACCGATGCAACCATTTTACATTGTGCACCAGTGCATCCATATTATTGGATGAACCAGAGACATATAATTGCTTGTTATTAACAAAATCTAGAAACACAGTGTGGTTGATTTTTCAACGCACTGGTGCTTATTGTTAATATGTTCACTAGTGTGTTTGTGTTTTATAAGCACACCAATATGCGTTTAAAGTTATTTGAACTTTTATTTGCACATAAATTAGTATACCCATCTCAAATTATCTTTTATGATGAATTCACATAACTTGCAATACTTTAGTATACATTTTATGTTTTGTGTCGCCTTATTCTTAAAAATTGGTTTCAAAACTATATTCAAACTCAGATTGTGGCATGGTCCTCGAAATTTATTTTCGACATGTACATGAAAATTTTATTTCTAATTTTGTTGAAATGTAGGGATAAAATCTTATTATATGATCAAATGGCCAATTCTTCAGATTCCAGCCCATTCCATCTTGTTCAAAGTCCATCACGGAGTTATCCCTTTGCATCTCCAATATATTTAACTTATTTTATTTATGTTTCGATTATCTCATTAAATTTTTATTTATCCATGTCAATCTAGAAAAAATGTATCCAAATTTGGAGGATCATGAATCAAAATCGAGCGCATATGTAGAAAATATTCCAGTATGAGTTCAAAAACTTCAGAAGGTCTTATTAGGAGCAACATACCGCAAGAAGTTGGTAGAGGAAAATGGATAACCACTTTACCCTACCAATTGTGGCATTCCATATTCCAGACACAATCCTTGGTCGGCAATGGTATTAATTATTTGGTATAATGTAATTTAAAAAAACAAATTATTGGATTCTCCTTACTTATATTATCGATGTACTAATGTTCAATATTTTTGAAATTAGGGTTTTTGGGATTATGAGCGACCTACGTACCATATTACGTTGAATTCCACACCAATGTCAACTTGAGAGAACACTGCAATGAGAGCACAAATCAGAGAGGAAGTGTACTAAGAATGGTTGAATCAACCAGATATTCAATTCCCACTACGTCCAAATTGACCAATTAGGAATGACTACAACAATACTAGTATTTCTTCATAAGTTGGCAACATAGACAATAAAAAATAGGTTGATATGGATGATTATTTATGGGATATGAATGCCATGGAGACAATGATATTAGACACATTCTATAACGATAAGCTAGGGGATGATGCTCATATCAATGATACCATTTTTGAAAGCCTAAAATATTCTTCCACCACCCCTCTCTTTGGACCTAGTGCCCGATCAAAGTCTACCCAAATTGGGACAACAATGTTACTTTACAATGTCACAGTACAATCGAATGGAAAAAAGAGCTTGATAAATAGTAAGTGACTTATCATTTGTCAAATTTCTACATAGTAACTATTCACAGTGAACTTCATAACGTATATTTTCATGATCTCATATGTACTATATGCTGGTTTGATATCATGAATATATTAGAGAATTCATAAATTTATTCCATCAACAAATTCATTCTATACAATTCAGAGGAAACACATTCATGAGTCACATTGTATGAACAAAAGATGAAGAAATGGGAAAGTAACAGGAAAGAATTTATATGGTTGAATGGTAGACTCATGCCTTATCCTGATCATTTAAAAGAGAATATTCCAATGATATTCCCTAAAAGTTGGGCTACTAACCAATTCAAAGAAAAATATGGTGCATCTGACCATTACCCGCATGAAGAAGAGAATTCACTAAACATAGGGATTGGTTGCAATAAATTAGTAATAATATTTTTATGTACATAATTTTTAACTTCGTAATGCACATTTGAATTGTAAGTACATCTATATTATTTTATATTTTAATGATGAATTTATTATACACATTTTGACACTGTGATATTTGTTGCCATCTATGTTGGCACTTGGAAATCATTTTCACATAGAGGATGTTAATGATGGACACATGACACAAGATTGTGGAGTGGAAGTCAATTTCGACCAATCTAGTTGTGCTAGCCATGACAATCAAAACAACATATAGGGTAAGTTAGTTTACGTCGAAAATACACAAGAGATCATTCTAGTGGACTTCCCTTCTTTCCAATGTGTTATTTTTAGGTGCAAGTTGTGGGACACATTTGATCAAAATAATTTAAAGGAAGCTCATGATAGTGGGATGATATGTATCAACTATACAACTATGAGGGATGAAGCTAAGGATCCTTATGTTTTCCCAAAACACTGCAACCAAGTCTTTTTTTACCCAGATGTACTGGATAGGGATTGGTGGTTTTTATTAAGAAACGACCCTAGATCAAAACATATTTTTGAGAGCAACAATGTTATCATGCCAAGCGAGGAAGATAATGAGGGTGATGAAAACATAGAGTGATATGTACATGTTTTATTTCATCTTTACTATTGTTGTTGTATCTTTTTATTATATTCTTTATTTCTCCAATTATATTGTTTTTTATTCATCCTTTGATAGAGGAAATGTTAAGTTAATTATAACAAATCTTTGAACAATTTTAGTTGGTTAAAAGTCAATTTGATGTGTACTATTTTTTTCTTTCAAATTTTTTTTGATTGCATGGAACATTTGTTATTCGAATATATTTATGTGTCATTTCATATATTTAAAAATGTTGCATCTTCTTTAAGTATTTCCAATTGTGAAATCTTGAAAAATGTTAAATGTTCAGTTGAACTTTTAATGGCATATGAAATTCTAATTTTTATGTTAATACAATTACATGTAATGATATGGTTGATATGCATGTTTAATAATACAACATTTTTGAGGATATGCTGACATGATGACTCAAAATCTAACTTTATGTTCATTTATTTTGTAGATTTAAAAGTAATATTAACAAAAAATGTGGTTTATGATTAAAAAATTAAATTTATAACATGATTTTGTGATAATTTGTTTTTTAACTAAAGTAGTTTTTTTAGTTTACATACTTTTATCATTGCTTTTGAAATTATTTAGCAGAACACTAGTAAATTTGGGTCATTTTGTGATGGCTCTTTCGACACTCTTGCGACGTTATGTCATGGATATTGCGATTAATCTTGAGTCTCCCAAACGTCACTTCACGTGTTGTGGCAAGTGAGATTAACCAGAGAAAACGTTGCAAGATCGATGACCCAAGGAAGTTGTCGCAAGAAATATGACCAATGATGTTCATCGCAATAAATATGACCAACAGTGGTTGTCGCAAGAACGACAAAATAGGTACGTCGTCGCAAGAGTGATGAACTAGGGATATCATCGCCAGAGCGATGAACTAGCGCTATTGTCACAAGAGTGACAAAGAAGGGATATCATTGCAAGAGAGACAAAGTAGTGCTATCATCGAAAGACCGATGATAACCTAGTGTAGATTATTGTGATGAATTATCTATAATATCAATGAAAAAGGTTCGTCGCTAGTATAGATAATTCATCGCAATAATATATATTATTCATCGTTCTTGCGAGGAAGTGTCTATAGTTCGTCAAAATGTTTCATCACTATTACGACGACATATATTTATTTAAAATAATAATAATAATAATTGATGTCCTTGAACCCTAGTTATTTATCTTGCAACACAATGGAAGAACCATGAGTGATGTTTGAGATTTGTTTCAAAAGTCCCCTCCTGTTGTCACCAAAACTCAACTTTTGAATGCTAATTATAAATATTTGTGTAACATATAATACAAAATAGAGGAGGATTCATTGGGAAATGGGTTGGGATGGGAAATATACTCAATTTGTCTTAAAAAAAATTCCATTATACCCTTTCAATTCAAATAAATCCAAGTCATAAAAAAACAATGCCTCAAAATAAAGGATGTATTATGTGTTTCCTTATCATATTACATTTGGTGGAAGAGACACTAAAGAAAATGCAACAAGTCAAAGTTGATGGCACATAAATTGTTGATGTCATAATTGATTGTTTAAATAACTTCAATCCAAATTCTGATTTATTAATTCTTCTAAATGAAATACCATTACCCATCCCCATTACTTACAGGCCAAATTGGGTCAGAGGTGGGTAAGAAGGTGATGAAGCAACACATATTGATGTACTTTATCTGGATATGGAATTGGATGTTGACTATGTTGATGTGGAGCTCCAGGTGGAAACTATTTTCATAAAAATCATGCATGACAAGAAATCAATAATTTGTGATCATAGTTTCAAATAATACTTTCAAAGTACTTCATCAATTAAAAAACTTGGTCACATTGTTGCACGATTACAATCCATAGGAACCAACATTTTAAAATTTACAACAACTGCCACTAATGTTACCAATGTGGCTTGGGGTTTTCAAATGTTTTCTCACTCTAAAGTTTCCATTATTGCATCGATGATTTCTACCAGATGGATAATTAGTTGGATTCTTTGATCAAATTTTGGTGGATATATTACATTTGGCTCCTTGTGAGTAGGGAAGGAATCAACTTGGGTTCAACTAGTATTGATGGATATAATAACCAAGTACCAAATAAAGAAATTCGGTAGATATACTAAGGTTTTTGGAATCATAGGAAATCCAATAGGTCACAAAAAAGGAACAATTTTGCAGAAACATGCATTAAGAGATACATGAGCATTTTTTCCCCATCTATCTATTACAAACTAATGATATCATGAAATGAAACTTCACGTTTTCTTTTAGTTGGAAAGTACAAAGTTACTAACATGAAGAAACTTAATTTTCTCCTAGAAACACAAAGATCTTTTGTTTTAAGTACCTTTCTAAGACTCTATTGGAATAAAGGGGATAGATTTCATCTCTTACATTGTAATGGCTATTAATGACACTTGTAATCCATCTACTGTATCAATTTCTCCCAAATTTTCATCCATGTTTATGCTAATGTCTCTATAATACCTCTCACGTGAAAGAAATGGTGAATTTATGGGAGTTCTTGCTATATTATTTTTAAGTTACTTGCTCATCTCTTTTTTTTGAGAACATAATAATTAGTATTGAGTAAAAAGTGGGATTATGCTACATGGGTACATAAGGAAACAACACAGTGGTGATCCAAATACACCAATTACAATTATGATATGGAAAGATAAACCTTCTATGTTTAATGTCTGCTATGTATGCAGTGAAAGGCATGATGCTAATATTATATTCATTTGTTTTTCTCAAAGAAATAGAATATCATTTGAAGTGCAAATGACACATTCAAGTTATGGTCATTTTAATGTCCAACCAATGGTTATAATCTAGTTAGGAAATTCTACTTGATATGGATGCATGTCATATATTATGTGGGCCTTTGAGGACTACATTAAACATTTTTTCATTAGAACAAAGTCCAATATCCTTCAAACAAACATTAGTGCTTGATTATTTTTCATTTGTATATATATCCATTGTTAGATTTTGAAAATATGTGCTACAATGGTTTGAACAAATAGTCGGAAAATCTTTTTGTCACCTGTGGAATTGTTGTTCCACTTATTTGTCTTGTGGTTTCCACTAAGAGTTTCACTTTCTAAGACACCACATGGGTGTTGAACTTGAATACTATGAAGATTTGAAATTCTTACTAAGGATCATGCTTAGGTGATGCAATCAACAATAATACCTATCTAAAAGTCAATCCAAGTGAGACATTATATTCCTCATGAACAATATATATTATATGTAAATAATCACCAAGAACATCGACGAATTCTGAAGGACTTCACCTTGATTTACTAAACAAAATTTCGTTTGAAGTCCCAAGTTATAAAAAAAAATGGAGGTCTCTCTCTCTTTCAAGTTATGAAAATCATGTGATACTAGCATGAATTAATCTTTGTAGAGAGGGTGCATATTCAAGAAGACGAGATTTTTTTTATCTATTAAATTGTGCCAATGTTATAGAATACCAATGTCTTTATGGAAAAATGGATTTTTAACTCCTTGGATCAATGATTATTGTTGAAATTTGGGTTTATATAGACATTCTAATATTGGGTAGAATCTTAAAAGAGATGGGTGTTGTAAATCATTTGGTTCACATGAAATTGGAGGAACAAAAACTGAAGTAGTGAAGAAGGTAGGTGGGAGGAAGCTTACAATGTTTTGGATGAGATGGTATCCAAGGGATACAATCCTAATGTTGTAACATTAACTAAATTAATGGATGGTATTTGCAAGAATTAATAAACATTGAGGAGGGCAGTAGGGTTCTTGATAAGGTGGTTAAGCATGAATGTTCTTTAGACTTTGTCACTTAACAACATTATTATTCATACTCTTCATAATGCAAGGAGGTTACTATAATAATTTCAACTTTTGATGAGCTATCAAAGAGAATTTGTACTCCTAATGTGACCCACCAAACATATATTTATTTTAAAAAATTAATAATAATTGAGATAGCTTGTGCCCCTTATAAAGGAGATAGATTAAGGGGTTGATCATTCAATAGAAGGTTATCTCTCTTACTCTAGTCGCATATTTGATGTCTTGTGTGGGTGAAAGAAGTTTATGGATGTGTTGTTGTGTCTTTGTTGAGCATTTCATATGGTTGTTACATATATATCAAATTTTTCCTTGACTGATAACACTTCTTGTTTGGTGGTTTTGTCACATCTTCTTTATCCATTTTCAAGTTCTATTTGTTGCCTAGATTCCATAACCCAAGAACAAGGCACCAGGCCTTCCTTGGTTTCTCACGTTATATATTTAAATACAAATAGATTATCATTATGCAAATTTGGTTCCCACAAAACAAGAACCGGCACCCTGTAACATCCCACTCTTGCAAGCACATGTTATCGACTTATTCTTTGAGGACACGTGCATGCAAGTGATCCAGTTATAGTACATGGTTGTTTGTTTCTCTTATGGATTCTTATGATGATATTCATGGATTATGATTTGATGTTATTGATATATGCATATTGACAGATGTTATTGACGAGTTTTCCCTGAGTGTGCAGGAAATTGACAGAGCGTAGATACCGATGGCATCAATGGACCTCCTTCAACTCCAGATTGAGTAAGGGAGTGGATTTTATTAGTTTGAGTATTTCATTTATGCATATGTGACATTTGATCGATTATAGTATGACTTCATAAATGGATCATTGGCAGTGTTTCATTGATGGATGTAGGCTGATGATTGCTTGATAATCTAACTCACATAAGTAGTAAAGAGGCCATGCACATAGAAAGGATATTGAGGGAGAGTTGTGCCAACATCCTTGTCACAACCTACTAGCAGTCCCATCATGGATCGAAATGTAGGTTAATGATTACCTAGTTCGATAGGTCCACGATGTCATGAGGGAATACTAATACAGTGGATGACGAAGTTCTAAGGGGCACACAATAAGGTGAGGTCCATAGTCCTTAGAAGCATTTAGTCTCTCACAAGGTTGCCCGAATGGAGTGTTGAATCCAAGGGTTGTACAACTACCCAAAACCAGTCAAAGTAGAGTGGCACCCTTGGAGAATGGAGTGCGTCTTGAAGGGAACTTCGTGAAAGTAACACTTGAGTAAATGAACCCAGGTGGCCTAGAACACCTTGGGTGAATAATTAAACCTTGTAAAATCTTTAAGCATTTCCATATTTAATTAATTAATTAATGAAGGATTGAAATGATTACTTATAAATCCCCAAATGAAAGTCTAAGCTAATTCAAAATTTATCCTAAGTCTAACTTAGTAAGAAGACTAAAACTAAATTATAAATTAATTAATGAGGGGATGAAGTAAAACAATTTAAGAAATTAAGAAAAATGAAATAAATATAAAGATTGATTTAATAAACATACGTGAAAGAAAATGCCAAATTGGAATTTAACTTAAGAAGGAATAAAGCATGAAAGGATTGTGAAAGCATAGAAAGGAATCTAGAGTCTAGTTAACACTAGTTTAACTAGGAAAGGAATCCTATTTTAACTCAACTCAGATTTAGTAAGGTGCCTGTCATTAATTGGAAATAAAGGGAATAAAGAGACAACTAGGAGTGATTTAGGGAGCGGTTTTAGGAAGGGTGAGGGAATTTAACATTTAATTAAAACAAACTATTGGAATTTTCTTGTGCAACTTATGGAGAGAATGAAAAGTGTAAGGGGGGAATAATTCTAATAAATTTAATTAAAAATGAATTAAATGTGTAGATGGGATATGTCATGAAGGAAACTCCTATAAAGAAAGGGTCTAAGAGGGAAAAGGGATATTAGATATTGGTAAAGTTATGTTGCATAATTTTTTACTGGTTTTACTTATGAGAGTTGGGAATCTCATCTTGAGAGAGAGTGGTGGATCTACCTTCTGAGGCAAGCTGGGAGATAGATGATTTATGGTTGTGTGTGTGCATGGCCCCTTTGTGGCTTGGGGGGCTAAGGGGGGAGAAAATTACCTATAGCGTTAGCTGGGAGGTACCGATGAAGTCTCAACGATTGGAAAGTGGGAGAAGGAAGGAAAGGCCAGTTGTCAAACAACATAATCAAGCCCTTCGGTCACATTATTGTTGATAGCAATAGCTAGGCGCTATCCCCACTACACGTGGAGCTAAAACCTTGTGTTTTTCTGTGCACTACTGTATGTAAACTACCACCTTAGATTATAACATAAAAGAACTCGATGGTAATTCTGTAACATCCTAGAATAGCTACAAATCCCTGAGTAGATAAAACTTATTAATTAGTTTGGCAAGAACAAATTATATTCTCCTTAATAGAGTAATGCAATGAATGACTTAATAATGAGACTTGATAGGTCTTAAGTTTGGTTTTTGAAAAGTAAATTGTGTATGTGGTAGTGCAATGTCAACAAGAAAAACCTTGAGTGTCAGATTAATTAAGTCAGGTTAGGTTTTTACTAACCCATTCTTAAATGATTATATTTTTTCACTATCAAAACTGGTTGATTTTTAATAATAACATTCCCTCTTATTCTACTTAATTTGAAACCCTTCGAAGTAAATATAACACAATGTTGGAAGTGATTGAATAAATTTTCCCATCTTCTTAACCTTAGATGTTGAATTCATTGAACAAATCCTTCAACAATACTTGATGGTTGAGATACCCTTAGCGCAATCTTGTAACTTAAAATATTAAGTGGTCTACTTAGATGAATTCAGTTAGGAATGATTGAAGGATTGTTTCTTTTGTTGGGATTGTTATTGGCTGTAATTCTTGGGACACTAGTCACTATGATAGTTGGAATAAATGAACGTGTAGTGTGATGCATTTTTAGGATAAGTTAATTTGTTAAATACTTAAGTAAGGATTTGATATAATCTAACTCATTAATTGATGTTGTTAATTGACATGAAGGATTGCATTTGAATTTTTTGGTGTATGCATGAGATAAAACAATATATTAATGTATTACGAAGTTTTGTATTCCAATTGCTTAAGATCACCCAAGTAATGAAGTTCATTAATTATGATTTAGTAAAATATATCACATCTGATTAAATATCTTTTGGTTTAGTGATTAGGTGGTTACTTCATGGGATTAGATACTTCCTTGTTCCTCAAAATAGTCGACAGTCCTGAGAACTTAAATGGTCAAGATCAATCAGATGAATCCTAGACTTGAGCATTGCTTATGTGTCTTGGAGCTCCTAACCTTGTAGGGTAGGTTAGGCAGGTAGTTATTTTAATGTTGAGTGACATGGTTGATCTTTTATTTGTAATTTTCTTCAATTGATCATGATGCATTGAATGAGTCGTTGGCTATGTGTTGACTATATGTCATTTTTACTTATGTTAATGCATTTCTTATGTGTCGATTTAAATTATGATGATTTGTAGTGTGTGATGTTATTAATTATTTTATGACAATTTTAATTTTCCTCATGCAAATTCTTTTTTACCCATTATACATCAATGTTTGTTGTCACAGTGGAGGGGTATGTTACATCAAAGGTTAGCGATGTTTTCTTTGCAATAGGGTGGAATCACGAAGGTGGGTTACACGTTCGTGACAATCTGCTCTCCAAAATTTCGAAAAACAAATTTTCGGCCGAACTAAATATATTTTTCAGCCAAGAGATCTTATTTTCGGCTGAACTATTGTTCGGCCAAAAACATAAACGTCAAATCGAACGGAGCCATAACTGGGCCCTCGATTTTCGTGTAGAAATTTGGTCGGCCCGATATTTTCTTTCCGGCAATAAGTTTTCGACCGAAAGATAGCTCGGCTGAAACATTATTCGACCAAAAAATAGTTCGGACAAAAGATTATTCGGTCGAACTATCTTTCGACCGAACAATAGTTCGGTCGAAATATTATTTATATAATTGCCACACATCGATTTGTGCCGTTTCGAAATTTTTTTGGTTGTGTCGAGGGCTCTGTATTAGCTCCGTGAGGCTCTGTGTCGAGGGAGCAGTGGTCGTGGGCAGTTAGCTCCATGAGGTTCTGTGTCGAGGGAAGTGGTCGTCGAGGTCGTGGGAACAGTGGTCGTGGGCGTCGAGGACACAACGGTCGTGGGCGTCGAGGACGCAGCGGTCGGGGAGAAATTTCGAGCGCCGAGGAGGTAAATTACATTTGCGTATGTTATAGTTACAGTTTTCGAATGTTATTTTACAGTTTGCGAATGTTTGCGAATGTTATTTTACAGTTTTGCGAATGTAAATTTCGTTTTGCGTATGTAAATTTCGTTTTGCGAATGTAATTTTCGTTTTGCGTATGTAAATTTCATTACAGTTTGCGTATGTAAATTTCGTTATAGTTTGAGTATGTAAATTTCGTTACAGTTTTGTGAATGTAAATTTCATTACAGTTTTGCGAATGTAAATTTATAGTAAATTTCGTTACAGTTTTGCGAATGTAAATTTCGTTACAGTTTTGCGAATGTAAATTTATAGTAAATTTACATTTTTGCGAATGTAAATTTATGTAAATTTCGTTACAGTTTTGCGAATGTAAATTTCGTTTTGCGAATGTAAATTTCGTTTTGCGAATGTAAATTTCGTTTTTCATATGTAAATTTCGTTACAGTTTGCGTATGTAAATTTCGTTACAGTTTGCGTATGTAAATTTCGTTTTGCGTATGTAAATTTCGTTACAGTTTGCGTATGTAAATTTCGTTACAGTTTGCGTATGTAAATTTCGTTACAGTTTGCGTATGTAAATTTCGTTTTGCGTATGTAAATTTCGTTACAGTTTGCGTATGTAAATTTCATTTTGCATATGTTATATTTACAGTTTGCGTATGTTATAGTTACAGTTTTGCGTATGTTATAGTTACAGTTTTGCGTATGTTATAGTTACAGTTATAGTTATAGTTTATATTACAGTTATAGTTACAGTTTTGCGTATTTAAATTTATAGTTATGTATGTTATAGTTACAGTTTGCGTATGTAAATTTTGCGTATGTTATAGTTACAGTTTTGCGTATGTTATAGTTACATTCGCAAACTATAGATTTAAACACTATCAAACTGTAGATTTAAACACTATAGTTACATTCGTAAACTGTAGATTTAAACTGTACATTCAAACGGTAGATTTAAACTGTAGTTACATTCGCAAACTGTAGATTTGCATATAGTTGCGTGTTTATAGTGTCTATATTTCCACACATAGTGTGGAAATATAAACACTATAAACACTATATTCACTATAAACACTATAAACACTATATTCGTCCAAACCTCTTATAAGCACTATAAATCTATAGAGAACCTTATACCTATAAACACTCAAGAAGCATTGATCTTCACATTATAGATAGTTTAATGGGATTGAACATTATAGAGAACCTTACACCTATAAACACTCAAGAAGCATT
>ML837921.1:14543-54481 GCA_009831015.1 Picea engelmannii | reverse complement strand
AAATGGTTGTTTGATATGCTTTCTAAAGATACAAGCATCACATTGCTTCAAAATCCTAGGAATAGTAGGAAAACCAAAAACACCATTATTTTTCAACAAATGAAGATTGTCATAATTAATATGGTCAAATCTAGCATGCCACAAAAGAATAGATTGCATTATACCTTTTTTGTGATGAGAGAGGTATGCATCATTTTCTGTATGGGAAGATGTCCCTTTTAGATTCAGCAGTCTTCCATCTTCCATTCCGATCATGACAACCATGTTGTCAGAATCCTTCCTTATTTCAACTCTACCACTGAACATATAATAGATTAACCTTGTTGTTGAATGTGAATAAGGGACAACAAGTTACTTTGTAGCTTAGGAAGATAGAGAACATTATGCAGAAGAAAATATGAGAGTCCAAGTAACTTAATCCTAATGGTGCCCATTCTCAAAGGTTTAAGACTTGATCTATCTGCAAAATACACTATGTCATCTACATTTGTCATTAAGTCTTCAAAGAATTCTCTTCAAAATGTCAAGTGGGAGGTTGCGCCCATGTCAAGAAGCAATGCATCTCTCCAAGAAGAAAATGAAGTGTTAAACAAATCTTCAGTTACTCCTATATTGTAATGGGCAACAATGTAATGAGAAAATTTAGGGGATTTACCTTTTGTTGGTTCTAAAGTTTTACCTTTGTCGTCTTTCTAATTATGTTTTACTTCTTTCATCTTCTCCTATGGACTATGTGGTCATTCACTTCATGTGACCCATTATTTCTGCAATGGGTACAATGACGATTGGTTATATGGTTGGAATTATGCCTAACCCTTGTGCCTCGAATATTTTTCTTTCAACATCCTTTCATTTCTTACTAACAAATGAAAGGAATGAAGTAATAAATATGCTTGAGTATGGTTGTTATAGGAAATAGATCTATTTTGATATCTATACTCACTTCAATTAGGGTTTTGACTACAAAGGAGGACTGAATCTGTCAATTTCATCTCCACACCTTGGAGCATACGTTCATATCCTCATTTTTTTTCATCGATTCCATCCACCTCATAGGTTTAGAGATTCAAATGGTAGAGATCTATTGAAGGCAATGTTACAGGTTGGCGACAACAAATGACCATACTTTCATGTTTCTCTTTGGTAGAATCATTTGTATTCCAACGTGTCTGTGAGTGATGGGGAGATGGTGCCTCAAAAGAAAAGGCTCACACACAATAGCAATCCCAACAAATATTTTCACAGAGGACAACTACAATCTTGACTTTTTAGCTCTCTATTGCAGCTGGGCATAACAACAAACAAGATGTTTCTCTGACATGCCAATAATGGAACTCATGATGTCTATAGAGATGGTAAGGTTGGTAACCACAAGACCAGTGAGAAAACCGATGGATACTATTTTTCACCCGTGGATCAAATGGCCATCTAAGGTCGTTTCTATATCACTGCTTATCAAATAGCATAAATTTTCATTTTCATCTATGGTTGAACTTTCAGGTTCCAATCTTGTTATCAATAAATCCAAGTGCAACAATCCTTTTGAATAGATATAACATAGAGTCTTACTCGAACCATACAACACAGAGGCTTTGGGAGACCTATTCATCTGACACAATAAGTCATGGGTTCTCACAATTTCATGTTGGGAAATTAGAAATTTTGGGCTACGGTAATGGATGGAAAGTATACAAGGTTTTCCATGGGAGAATCCAATCCCTCTACTCCCTCAAGGTCATCCACAATAACCATGATCTCTCAACTCGGTTGTAGATTGTCTACAAGTGGGTATACACAAATGTTGTGAGAAATTAATGCTAGGGTTTCGCATAGATGGTGAGATATAGGGTTTCACGTATATGGTGAGATCTAGGGTTTCATGTAGACACTGAGATAAAATTAGGGTTTCATGGGAGGATAGGTACGCATGACAAATAGAGCACAAACTAGAACATAAAGGATAGACATGACGGTCTTTCACTCAGATGGGCACAGGAATCAACTAAAGGAACATACGATAGAGGGATACACAAAATAGATGGAAGAAGATGTTTTCTAAACATGAGAAGAAATTCTCATGGAGTTAACCTGCGCTTTGATACTACTGACAGGCCAGGTATGGGAAGAACTGCAACTCCACACTTAATGTTTTCATTAGCATGAAACAATTATTAATACAAATTAAATGACCTTTGGTCTTCCCTTAATTGGTGACTCTTCATATCACCTACGACTCTTCATATTTACAATATTAGTTACAAGTAAAGAAATATCAGGGATTATGTGTCCAACAAGTCATATTCAACATGAGAACACCAATCATAATGATATCATGAGAACCCTCATGTAACAAAAACTAGGACCTCCACCCATTTTGAAAGAACCAATTCTTTGAAAGAGAAATAATTGGTTAGGAAAATTGATATATTTGCAACAAAATTGATTTCCCTTACTTCCATACTCATCTCTAACTTTAATCTTCTTCAGTTCTCTACCAATGCTATAACTTTAACTATGAGTGTGGAACAAAATTATTACAATAATAGTTTCCAATATATTTACATAGATAATAAAAATGAGAGGACATGCAACACATGACACTGATAATATGAGTAATATTTGTATTGAAGTGAGGGTTGATACTATCATATCAATTCAAAGGTTTTCACCCCTAAGCTAGATTTTCAATTAACAAAACTTTTGTTGCGGATAATGTCCCATAAATCTCTTTCATATCACAATTGTTATCTATGTGGGATTATTCATAAAACATATGGAACACACACATCATATGCGTAAAGTAATTATTAACGTTGGACGAAATCCCACCATAGGTATATGCCATTCTAGTAATAGTTGGCAATGCATCAAACAAATAACAATTACAACCTATACAAGTCTCATGAGTCACAATGTCAATACTATCCATACGAATTTATGAGAGAAATAAAAGTAATAGCAGACTTAATACAATAACACAAATATATGGAGAACAACAATACATATCTAGTGAACAATAAATTATATTGAATAAATAAAATAGGTTGAAACTGTAAAACTTCAGAATTGGAAACAACTTGCTTGAATGGTGGTAGTTATCTCTGAGAAGAGATGTGGCTTTCTACGCGCATCTATCTGAGTAGAATGATCATAATGAGGCTCCATAGGCCTTTTTAACATTACTCGTGAATTCCAAAACCCTAGACATCCAAAAACCTAACCTTAGGAGATGAAACGTCAAAATTTATGTGGGCCCCGATGGGCAAGTTGGTACCTCAACTTCCCAAGGTCGTAACTTTTGCATACGACCTTCATTTTAGGTGTGTGATAGTCCATTGGAAAGGTCTTTTCGAGAACTACACATTATGCCATCAAACTCTGACTCCATCTACATTTTGATTGTGTCAAGCCAAAAAAACATTGTTTAGGGCCCCAAAACGGCCTTGGAAGTACATAAAGATGTGTTGACATGAAAACTTCAAAAATAAGCTAGTTGGATTAGGTGGGCGGCCACCAATCTCCACCTGGAAACTATGTAGGGCTTCAGACAACCTCGGAAGTGTAGAACCCACAATTACAAATAATTACAAAACAACGTGTTGAACTAAAAACTGTCAAGAGGGTCTAGTTAGAATAGGTGGGTGGCCACCAATATCCACCTGGATCAATCCTCCCCCCTTAGGAATCAATGGTCTCCATTCTGTTGCGTTCCCCCATTAGGTGAGGAAACTTCTGTTGAATTTTTCCCTAGGTGAGCCACTTACCTTGGTGTAGGAGCTTCCCTGCCTTGACAACCCGATAAAGATGGATCCTCTGTTGGTGAGTGCCCTTGACTTGTGTGTCCACTATCTAATCAGTGGATGCATGTTCCACACAGTCAGGGTTGAGATCTATTGGTGTAAATTGTTCTGCGATCTCTTAGGTGTCAAATAATGGTGGAAAATATGGCCAAAGGAGGTCCACATTGAACACTGGGTGCAAGCCAAGGAATGGTGGAGTGTTGAGCTTAAAAGCATTGTTACCCACAACCTTGGTGATAGTGTAAGGCCCATAGCAAAGTGGGTAGAGCTTTCTATGGGGCCTTGTAAGGTGATTTTTCTACAAAATTAACCAAACCTTGTCTCCCACCTAAAACTAGTGTGGTACTTGGTGTTGATCATGGCGTTTCTTGTACTTAGCATTGGCTTTCTGCAAAATATCATGGACCTATTGGCAGATGTGTCGAATCCTCTCAATGGATCTGGTGGCTTTGTCAGCCTCAGACTGAACATGGGAAGATTCTTCCTATGTGGTGGTAAGAGGTAGTGCAACATCAATGGGATGCAAGGGTTGGAATCCCACTCCTACCTGAAATGGGTTATGGCCGGTGTAACTATGGAAAGCCTTGTTTTAGTTGTGTTGAACATAGGGAAGACTCTCATCCCATGTACATGGATGCTTATATTTGTACATGTGTTGGATGTGCACAATCATCCGATTGACGACCTCTGTCTAGCCATCGGTTTGGGGGTGGAAAGCAGTGGATTTAGTGAGCTTGGTGTCCAATAGTGACCGAAGACTCGTCCAAAATGTGTTGAGGAACATGTTGTCTCGATATGAGGTGATGGTTTTTGGTCTCCCAAAATGGACCTAGACCTGTTCGAAGAAGAGCTTGGCAATATCTGCCACTATGATGCTCTTCTTGTAGGATGTGATAATGGTGATCTTCGAAAATCGATCAACCACCACAAATAAACAATCATTTCCATGCTTGGTGAATGGAAGGCTAGATATGTAATCCATCGAGATGGATTCTCAAGGCCTCTCAAGAGTAGGAAGAGGGGTGCACAAGCCTTGCTTCTTGATGGTTGGCTTGGAAATGGAACAGGCAGTGCAAGATCTGATATACTTGCTGACGTCTTGTCGAAGTTTTGGCCAATAAAAATGTCTATGTAGAAGGGCCACAATTTTGTCCATGCCAAAATATTGTGCCATCCAACTATAGTTATCCTCCCAAATTATCTTTGCACGCTCTCTTGTGGGAACACAGAGGTGGCCCAGATGGAATAACATTCCATCCTGGATGTGAAAATCGGTGGCATTCGCTCCTGTACCCAAGAGCTGATAGGTGGTGGAGAAGTCAGGGTCACGCTGATAAAGTTGGGGCCACTGAGATGCCTCATGCCACATGAATGGAGCATTGTGGTGAGTGCAGCAATGGGAGGACGATTGAGGTAGTCAGTGACACGGTTTTTGCTCCATGTTTTATACTGGATGTTGAGATGGAACTGTTGTAGGTATGTGGACCACTTTTGATGGCAGTTGTTTTGCAACTTCCCCTGTGTCTGTATGAACTATAGAGGCTTGTGATCAGTGTGGATGATTGTCACATTTCCCAGAATGTAACGTTTCCATTGACGGTAGGCTTAAACAATGGAACACATTTCTTTTCCATAGGTGGGGTATTTCCAGACATTATCTGAGAGTGTCTCACTATGGTATGCTACTGGATGACCATGCTGAGTGAGAACTACACCGACAGCATAGTCATAGGCATCGGTCTCAATCTGGAACGGTTGTTGCAGATCAGGTAAGGAGAGTATTGGAGTTGAGCACAAGCGATGCTTCAGATCATCAAACTCTTATTATTATGCTTTCCCCTGCAAACTTTTCCTTGCCACTGCCCTTGGTTACTTGGTTGAGGGCCCATGCAATATGGGAGAATCCCAACATGAATCTTCGGTAGAATTTGGCAAGTCCCAAGAAGTTTTGAAGTTCGGTTAGTGTGGTCGAGGCTAGCCAGTCATGAATGGCTTGGATATTAGCTAGATCCACATGTACCCCATGCTAATCAACAATGTATCCCAAGTATTGGACCATGTTCATGCCAAAGGATCATTTTTCCAAGTTGACATATAGCTTGTGCTACCGCAAAGTGCCTAAAACCTGTTGAATATGTTGCATGTGATCCTCCCAAGTTCTTTTGAAGATGAGCATGTCATCCAAATATTCCACCACAAAAGTGTTGGTGAAGGGTCTCAATACATCGTCCATCAATCTCATGAAAGTTGTCGGTGCATTTGTTAATTCAAAGGGCATGACCAGCCATTCAAAGAGACCTTCTTTAGATTTGAAAGTTGTCTTCCATACATCAGTTGGTTCGATGGGAACCTAGTGGTAGCCATAATTTAGGTCAATCTTGTTGAAGAACTTTTCCCCCTTGAGTTGGTCAAGAAGGTCATAAATTCGTGGAATTGGGTACTGGTTCCTGACTGTGATTTTGTTTAATGCTCTGTAATCAATGCAGAGCCACCAGGTCCCATCTTTCTTCTGCACCAGCATAATTGGGCTTCCGCAAAGGGAGGAGCAAGGTCGAATGTGCCCCTTTTGAAGCATCTCTTGGATATGGCACTTGATTTCATCATTTTCCATCAGCAATCGATGATAGACTGGTCCATTAGGTAGCAGGTCACCAAGATTTAGATCAATTGGATGCTTGACTTGGTAGTGCATTGGTACCCCGGTGGGTGAGGAGAAGATGTCTATGTACTCTTCCACAATCACATCCACTTGCTTCTGCTGCAAAGAGAGGCTTTGTGTAGAGGTTACGGATGTGGAAGTGACCTTCTCCTTATTGTGAGCACTGATCACAAAGAAGACAAATTTCACGGTCTGTGAAATGACCTTACTACATTCCTTAGCAAAGATTAAATAAATAGCAGTAGGCGGCACTACCTTTGGTATCCTGTATAATTGTCTACCCAAAGTAATAACACTGTGAGGTCTAGACTCATACACATCATGTCGCTTCCACAAATATGGTTGGCCTAAAATAACATCACAAACTTCAATGGTAGAAGTATCACACAATACCCCGTCTTTGAAGGGCTTGATGATATAAGGCAGATGACACTATTGGTTGATGCAAATATCTCATC
Source organism: Picea engelmannii (assembly GCA_009831015.1). Lineage (NCBI taxonomy): Eukaryota > Viridiplantae > Streptophyta > Pinopsida > Pinales > Pinaceae > Picea > Picea engelmannii. The sequence continues at coordinate 47,564 of ML837921.1, read as the reverse complement.
CTTGGCGAAGCTAGTCGATGGTGTAGGGTTATGGGTGTGGTGTTATCGGCAGGTCTAGCTACTTGACGACCTTTGCTAAAATTAGGTTCTTCTAACTATCGTTATCGATAATGAAATGCAATGGAGTTCCCTTTACCCACATTTGTGAGTGAAAGAGGTGTTCCCCTTCCTATGGTTCTTCTGGTTTGCTTGGTTGGACTTTGGTGGTAGTGATAGTGGAACTGGGTTCGGCATCGATGATCCGCTTTCCACTTTATGGATTTGATTCAGAGTCAAAATCTTCCTCTGACTTGGAAGCCTTTAGCTCACCACTAGTGACTTCTTGGAGTGACATTCTTCGGTGTTGTGGCAAGGATTTTATGGTATTCACACCATTTTCCTGTGTCCTTCTTCAACTTCTCATTACCCTTCTTGGGTTGTGGATTGGACTAGTTGTCCTGAGAGCAACCATCTTTGCTCTGTCCCTTGTTTTGTAGGTTAAGGCCGCATTTTCCCTACTTCAGCTGTGAGGATTTTTTAGATCCAAAATCTCACCTCTTTTGCTTAAATTTCTGCTCAATCTTGACAGCATATCTATAAGTCGCACCTAATGTTACGATGTCCAGAAAAAACATTTATGTTTGAATGTATCTATGCATAAAGTCGTGGTATTTGAACCAGTTTTCATCCAGAGTCTTTGATAACCAATTTGGTGTGCAAGGTATGGGAAATATTGGTTAAATCTAGTACTATCTGGTCCCTTCCTGACACGGGGTGGTCCATCTTGTGTACTTGATCCAAAAAGATCTTTTAATGATAATGGTTGAGTTTTAAAGCATGTGTTATTTTACCATTTAGGAATTGAATGAAAGAAGAAGAATTAAAGAGGAAATATAGAAGCCATTAAGAAATATAGAGATCTGAAAATAAGCATAAATAATAGCAAACCATAAACACCAAAGTGATAGCGGAGTTCGGCAATCTCGCCTACATCTTCGGGCCTTTGTCTCAGTGGGTGAGGCTTTCTTATTTATGTTAGAAGATTTAAAAGTACATCATAACAATTCCAAAAGGATTACAAATTGATCTGGTCATGTTCTACCAGATCTCAAGAACCCATCAAAACTGACGGCACTGAAAACGGATAAACGAAGCTCCCGGAAATGGCCCGCAAAGGTGCTCTCCTCGATGGCTTCTCTACATAAAAATGGATTTGGCTCAACAATTCTTCAGCATTTTCCTATTCTGAACCTCCTCCATGGCTCCAAGAACCTCTGGTTTATATAGATTTTAAGTGAGTAACAACCTCCCAACTAAGGGTGCAACCCCCTTCACGCGGGCCCCTATTCATATGGGCACCCTCCAGGTGTCCATGGGCTAGTGCGCTAGTCCTTAGGCCCTCCGTTCCTGGCTCTTGATCATAAGGTTGTGGCCATGTGGCCTCAAGCTATGCATCCATGTGCAAAACTGTTAGACTAGCCCCTGGCCCCTAGTCTACTTCCCTTGTCGGCATGCTATCCCGACCAACCTGGCGTTATCCCCTCATTTTTGCGCTAACGATATAAGGTCCGGATCATATGGCGTTTCAATAGAACCGTGGGTATATATTCCAAGTCATAACCCTCACTCCAATGGATAGGAGTATGGTCTGTGGTCCAGTGGATGGGTTATATGGTTTGTGGTCTGGTGGATGGGTCGTATGGTAAGTGTTGTATTGGGGGATAGGGCTAAGCCCCAGCCCTTTATCCGCCCGGAATACATTTCAGTCAAGTTTAAATAAAGGTTTTGGACTATGGTTAATAAGAATCACCGAGGGTGGGTTGGTAGCCCAACCCTGCCAAACCATTAGCCCGGACCAGAGGTCACAGGGTCGACTCCCGTGAGCTCCAAATGTTTGCCAAAAACTGTCGACCAATACATGGGTGCCATGTGGAAGCCCAATACTAGGCCACGTGGCACCATGTTATTCGTCCACCTGTACACCATGTGTCCAATGATGATTTGTCCAGCTTTCCACAACATCTACCCAATCAGCATGCCACTGTACCTCCCACGTCGGCCCATTTCCATGTCAGCCCGTGCCACATGTACATGTCACATCAGCGTCTTCCACGTGTCACCCTTGCAGTGGTGCCACATGTCACAATCTGACTCATCCACATCTGCACTTGCCCACGTCAGTGCCAATGCACCCTGCCACGTCAGTTGTACGATCATACGGCTTGTACAGTCAGTTGCCACGCTAGCAATGTACGGACTGTACAGTCAACATTTGTTTTGCTTGTTTGACAAAATGAATAGATCATGATATCTTTCGCATACGATGTATGTTTGAGCCTGTTAAAGTTTCATTGGGTTCATATCGACGAGGCCTACGCACACATCCATTTTGAAGCCATTCTGAGAACTTTAATTTTTAGGCCTTCCTGGACCCAATTTGGTCCAGAGATCCAATTCTGGATCAGTATAGGTCCTCATAGCTTCCAACATGGCAGTATTGTTCTTTAATGGAATCCTTGAAGGAATCCCATGTGGAGGAGACCACAAATATTGTAGATTCCTCTATGGCCCTTTTCTCAGAGTAAGTATCCCACCAGTCCTTAACATGGGGGACAACCTTAGGAGTGCAAAAGTAATATTTTCCCTGTCAGAAAAATTGTGGATCCAAAAATACCCTTTGAGTAGATTCATCCATTTATCTACATCATCTACATCTATCAGTCCTTCAAATAATGGAATATCAAAATTTACTTGTACCTTGAAGGGGGTTGCACGGCCGCTTGATGAAGATGTGTCTCCTCTAGGAAGTTGTCGAAGGATCTGTGCAACGTTGTCCATCATTTTTTTCCTTTTTCATGCAAGGTATTCCTCGAGCTGTTGATTAATTGGGTTGGTTTTCATTGACGTCAACCCTTGAAGAAAGTCCGGTAGCGAATTCCGGTAGCACAATGGTTTGGGTAATGGACCCAAGTTTGTTTGATGGATAATGGTATAATATTTGATATATTTGCAAGTAAGACTATTCTATATGGATATTACATGTCATTTCATTTCCGATGGTATGTGGAACGTCACATAAGTCCTCACGGTTCGAGAGTTATGGCCATGTGAAGTTGGAGAACCCTCATGAGTCATCTATAAGCCCCAAAAGGTCAAAGTAGTCAAAGTGGTTGCAAAGAAGAAATTATTTAAATAATAAAGTGAAGTGATGAGTGTACTATAAGTCAAAGTGGATACAAAATAAATTATTTAAATAATAAAGTTAATGGAGAAATTACTAAGTTTACAAGTGGTTAGAAGTGGGTTAGCCCTATAATAAGGAAAGTGGGTTAAGATGGTTAGAAGGTAATTTAAATAATAAAGTGAAGTGATGAGTGTACTATAAGTCAAAGTGGATACAAAATAAATTTAATGGAGAAATTACTAAATGTACAAGTGGTTAGAAGTGGGTTAGCCCTAAAATAAGGAAAGTAGGTTAAGATGGTTAGAAGGTAACCCCTTGAGGAAGCTACATGAAAGTATAAATAAGAGGCAAGGGTCTCTCATCTTTAGTCACACTTGAGCATATTGAATATCTACAAGTGACTGACCTAACCAAAGGATATCTAAGCCTAATTCCAGAGGGAAGGTGAAGTAAAGAAGGCCGAAATTCAAGGGAGGATAAATTCTTTTGATGATGCTTTCTAAGGTATGTTATTTATAGGTCATCTCACCATTTTCGCAATAACTTTTTTTATAGAATGATTTAGATAGTGAAATTGGGATTCCATTGAGGAAACATATCCAAGTATCTGTGATACAAATTTCATCTTGTGGCTCGTTGTATTTTTGGAGTTACACTCCGTGGAAAATAGGGTTTGTGGCTAGTCTCGAAACTAGTCTAAAATAGGTGTTTTGGGTAAAAATGTCATAACTTCTTCATAACATATCCAAATTGAATAAGACCAAATGTATTGGTTAGATTATAGTCTTTAGTATTCTATGTACAATTTTTAGATCCATACAACAAATATTATGCGTGGGGCACACTCTACAAGTTCGCTCTCTAGACTAAGCCAAAATTCAATAAGGTATGCCATTTTTGCTATAAATCTTTTTCTGAGAGGTTCCAAATAGTGAAACCTGGAGGAATTGCATAAAAGACATTGAAGAACATTGTGTACTATTTTCAAATCTTTGTTCATTACAGGTACATAGTTATGATTATTTCAAGTTAGGGTTGTTGACTAATCCAAAATTAGTCATGTGAGACTAAAGTAAAGTTTGATGAAAATGCTAGTCTTTTGTTGTTAAAGTTAAGGAAGGATTGCATGCATGTGATCATATACACCATTTCTATTATAGAGTTACAAATCATATTTGAATGTTGAAATTGATGAGTGATTTTGGTTGAGGTACATGTTGGGTACATGGTTGAGACAAGTAGTTGATGAATTGGCACATACATGAGGTGTATAGTTGATAATGTTGGTACATCTTGATGAGTCATAGTTTATGTGTATTTGATGCATGATTGGTACATATTTGGTGCATGGTTGATGCAATCTTTGATGGTACAGGTTGGTGCATGGTTCATGCACTTGTTTATGGTACAGGTTTATTACAGGTTATTTGGTACAGGTTGTTACAAGTTGGTTAGTTGCAGGTCAGTGGTACGGGTTGTTACAATGATATATCTCACAGTGATAGTGTGACATTGGTTCCATCATTCTACTTCTACGTTAGGGCAGTTGGACGAGGCAAGGACAAGTGGTTGTAGCCACCTTCTGGTTGTAGTAGGAGAACATAGGAGGTTGTAGCTAGAGAATTGGGGAGTTGGAGCTTCCCTTAGGTTGTAGCCCGAAAAACTAGGGGGTTGGAGCCTCCTTCCAGTTGCAGCTGGAAAACAAAGGAAGTTGGTGCTTCCAATGAATGTAATTCTTAAAGACATATAACAAAAAGCATTATTTGGTTTTCTCTCGCTTTGGGTTTCAACGTAAAAACACTGGTGTATTGTGTATGTGTATGATTGCTCATTTTTTCGTTGTTTATTTACTATGCAACTAGTGGATGATAATGTTACATTGATATAACACTTGCATTTTATGGATTAAATTGCTCTATTACTGATTCACCCCCCCTCTCAGTAATCCAACAATTGGTATCAGATAAGGTTCCTTCAAAAATCAGTTTAACCACTAAAAGGTAGATCATGGAGAACAACAACATGTATAAAAATGGAATACCACAGTTTGATGGACAGAAGTATGCATTTTGGAGAAGAAGGATGAAAACATATATACAGGCACAAGGATTTGAAATTTGGCAATCAGGTGTAGATGGATACAAAGAACTAGCAGTTCTGTCGACAAATGAAAGAGCATTAAAACTCGGGCAAAATAATTCCAAAGCCACAAATGCACTTTTGAATGGTCTTTGTAAATCAATATACACCAAATTTGTACATTGTAAATCCGCTAGAGAGATTTGGGACAAGATTCAAAATATTTATGAAGGATATTCAAAGGTCAAAGCAGCAAAGCTTCAAACTTACAGAGGTCAGTTCGAACAACTAAAGATGAAGGAAGATGAGAATATTGCAGCTTACTTATTACGAGTCAATGAAACAGTAAATGCAATCATAGGATTGGGAGAAGAAATTAAAGAATCTGTAATTGTTCAAAAAGTACTAAGATCTCTTCCTATGATATTTGATCCTAAGATATCATCACTAGAATAAAGAGCAGATCTAGACTCAATAGGCATGGATGAACTACATGGAATCTTCATAGCATATGAAATGAGAACTGAATAGGAAAATCCAGATATAAAAGAAGCATCTTTCAAAGCATCCAAAAGGCCAAAGCAAAATGGAATGCAAAAAGAAAAAGAACATAGCAGTAGCAGTGACATATCTGAAGATGATGATGAAATGGCCAACTTTGTCAAAAGATTGAACAAGGAAACCAACGGCAGATATAAAGGTAAGTTTCCATTGATTTGTTTTAATTGTGATGGTATTGGTTATTTTTCTAACAAATTTCCTCGTAAGAAAAAAAATAGGAATGATGAAGATTACTCAAATAGCAAACAAACATATAAAGGAAAAAGAACCACAAAGAAATCTTTCAAGAAAATCTTATGCACCAAAGAAGACATCTCCTCATCAGATGAAGATGAAGTCAGTGACAGTGAGACAGAAAGAGTTATATTCATGGCAGTAGAAGACTCTAATAAATAAGACAATGAAGAATAATATGAAGAGGCAAAAGTTTACTACCGAGAAGAATTGTTGTGTGTCATAGAAGTTATAAGAAGAGAAAAGAAGAAAAGCAAGAAGCTACAAGTAGAACTAGACAAGAAAGAAGACACTCGGGAACTAGAACAAATGATCACAAATTTGAAGGTTCAAATAGAAGAAGATAAAAGAATTGAAGAAGCACTCAAAGAACAGCTTGAAGAAAGAGACAGGATCATTGGAAATTTCGAAGCAGATATTGTCACATTAAGAAAGGCTCTTTAAAAGAAAAATATGCAAAACATCTCTAAAGTTTTGGATGACATTATCAGCAGTCAAAAGACTCATCATGACAAGTTCAAACTTGGATACAATCAGACAGAAAATGGATAAAGCTCCAAAAAAATAGAACAAGAAACATATCCAAAAAGCTAAAACAATCAAAGGGGATATGAAGACCTACAAGGAAGATTACATGGACACTCCTCCACCGAGAAGATTCAGATTTCAGAATCAACAACCGACAGAAACAGATAGGCATCAGGAAGAAGGAGGATTCATAAGAGTAACTCCTTTTAGAAGATATTCAACTCCCAGGTATCAAACTATATTTTTTGGTTTATGTTTTGCATGCAATAATTTTGGACATAAAATTGTGAATTGCAGAGCTAACAACATGAACATAAACAACTTTGAAAGTCATACACAAAAGGGTTATCCAAGAAGGCCTAATGAAACAGAGAGAAGAAGTTACAATAGATTTGAATCATTGAGCACTAAAATGGAATGCTACAAGTGTAACAAATTTGGACACATGGCCAAAGATTTCAAAATGACAGTCCCTCCTAGAGAACCACAACAGAACAACAACAATCACAGACATGAACTTCAGAAGAGGACATGGATAAGAAAGAAAAATCAGTATAGCAATGAAGAATGCACACTCTATCTACAAGATAAGCAGAAGAAACGTGGTTGGTATGTTGACAGTGGCTATTCAAAACACATGACAGGTGATAAAGACAGGTTTCTTACATTAAGAAAGGAAAGAGATGGATCAGTCTCCTTCGGAAATGATGAGTCAGCTAAAATCATTGGAAGAGGCACAGTCAGATTTGGAAACAAGAATACCAAGGAAAAAAATGTTCTACTAGTAGAAGATATGAAACATAATCTTCTAAGTGTAAGTCAAATGTGTGACCAAGGTCATAAAATTATTTTCGATTCACAGAAGTGTGAGATAAGAAAAGAAGGTTCAAGAAAATTGATTGCAACAGCTGCAAGAACTTCAAGCAACATATATGTACTAAGTGAAATTGGAAATGAAAAGTGTTGTCTAGGAAAGGAAGATGAAGGATGGCTATGGCATAGAAGAATGGGTCGCATACACTTTGACAACCTTGTCAAAGTCAGCAGAAAGGAAGTCATTAGAGAAATTCCCCAGATCATGAAACCAACCAATACTTTATGCAAACGTTGTCAACAAGGAAAGCAAACAAAGACTAGGTTCAAATCAAAGGAATACTCAATGACAAGACCACTAGAAATTGTGCATATTGATCTAGTTGGACCAGCTACAACAAAGGATTTAAAAGGTGAGAAATACTTTATGTTATTATTTAATGATTATACAAGAATGACTACAGTTTTCTTTCTCAGGAATAAGTCAGAAGCTTTTGAAAACTTCAAGGTCTACAAGGAAATGGTTGAAAATGAAATGGATTCAAAAATCAAATGTTTGAGATCATATAATGGAGGAGAGTTCACTTCAAAGGAATTTATGGACTAGTGCAGCAGACATGGAATAAAAAGGCAATTCTACATTGCTAGGACACCTCAACATAATGGAGTTGTTGAAAGAAAGAATAGGACAGTACAGGAAATGGCTCGAACAATGCTAATGGATTCCAAATTGACAGATATTTTTTTGACACATGCAATGCACACAACAGTTCACATTCAAAATAGAGTAATTCTCATAAACAACACTAACAAAACTCCCTACGAGCTATGGAAAAGAAGACCAACAAATGTGAATCACTTCAGAGTATTTGGAAGCAAATGCTACATCAAAAGAGAAGATGGAAGAATGGGAAATTTTAACTCTCATGTGGACAAAGGAGTACGTGTTGGTTACTCGAGTACATGAAACACATACAAGTGCTACAATCTGAGGTTGAAAAAAGTTGTGGAAAGCATCAATGTAACAATTGATGAAATAGGTGGACGAGAATTAAAGGAAGAAGAAAATGAATCAATGGAACAACTTTACGAAGAAGAAGCAGAAGATGAAGAAGAAGTAGAAGGGGAAGATGAAGAGGATTAGAAAAAAGTAGAAGAGCAAGTTCAGCAAGTGCCTCAAAAGACACCTATCAAACGAGTACAGAAGAATCATCCTTCGAATCATATTATCGGAAACAAATATGCAGGAATTGATACTAGAAGAAGAATTTGTTAGCCAGAATAAATGCACCTAGCACTCTCATCTACAATTGAACCAAACAGTTTTGAAGAGGCCAACAAGGATGAATTATGGAATAAGGCCATGGATGAAGAATTGGATAAAATAGAGAAGAATGACACTTGGGAATTGGTTCCAAGACCAAAGAATAAGAATGTGTTTGGCACAAAGTGGGTATTCAGAAATAAATTGAATGAAGATGGACAGGTTACAAGGAACAAAGCCAGATTGGTATGTAAAGGATACGCACAGGTTGAAGGAATCAACTTTGAAGAGGCATTTGCTCTAGTTGCCAGAATGGAAGCAATCTGAGTGTTTTTAGCTTATGCATGCTCCAAGAATATTAAAGTGTATCAGATGGATGTGAAATCATCTTTTCTGAATGGGGAACTTGAAGAAGAAGTCTACATGGAACAACCAGAGGGATTTCAGTTGTCAGAGAACACAGATTATGTGTGTAAATTGAAGAAGGCCTTGTATGGTATAAAACAGGATCCTAGAGCATGGTACTCTAGATTGGATAAATATATACAGCAGGAAGGGTTCAGAAAAGGAAGTGCAGACAACAACATCTACATCAAGGTAACTCAAGATAGTATTTTATTAATTGAAGTTTATGTTGATGATATTATTTTTGGAAGTACTGATGACAGGTTAAGCCAGAAATTTGCAAAGGATATGCAGAATGAATTTAAAATGTCAGTACTTGGAGAACTATCCTTCTTTTTGGGTCTTCAAATACGTCAAAGCAACCAAGGAATTTTATTTCTCAAACTAAGTATATCAGAAAAATTCTAAAGAGGTTCGAAATGGAATATTGCAAACCAGTTATCACTCCTATGCAAACCAGTTGCAATTTGAGCAAAGATGATGATTCAAAGTCTACAGACTAGAGGAAATACAGGTCAATGATTGGTATCTTACTATATGTGACAGTATCCAAACCAGATGTAATGCAGGCAGTTGGACAGGTGGCATGATTTCAAGAAGCACCAAAGGAATCACATGTATTAGCAGTGAAGAGAATTTTCAGATATCTCAAAGGAACATAAGAGTTTGGATTATGTTATCCAAAAGGAAAGGATATATCACTTATTGCCTACACATATGCAAATTGGGCAGGTTTGATTGATGACTGACAAAGCACCAGTGGAGCAACATTCTACTTGGGTAAGTGTTTAGTATCATGGCTAAGAAAGAAACAATCATTAGTATCCTTATCTACAACCGAAGCATAGTATATTGCAGCAACAACATGTTGTACACAAGTTCTATGAATGAAACAAACTCTAACAAATATACAGGTTGAGTATGATGAGCCCATTCCAATCTATTGTGATAATACAAGTGCCATCAGTATCTCAAAGAACTCGGTGATGCACTCCAAGATGCTACACATTCCAATCAAGTATCACTTTCTACGGGAACAGGTTGCAAAGAAGAACGTCCTAGTTGAGTATGTGGGCACAAAAGAACAAGTGGTAGACATCTTTACAAAACCTATTCCACGGGAAGCCTTTGAGTATCTTCACCAGAGACTCGAAGTAATTTATACTCCAAAATGAATGTTTTTGAATGCTTATCTTATATGTCTTAGATTTACACGAGGAAGCACCATAGAGAGGACAATTCAGGTTGGGAGATCATTTTGAGGAAGAGTTCAGTCAAGGGGAGTATCCCCAAGGATATTTTAGTTAGGGGGGGCAGCCCCAGATGGAAAAATACATTTTCAATTGATGACAAAGGGGGAGAGATTTATCAGATGCAGAGTATAGAGGCATGGTTCCAGAGGGAGCGATGGTCACAAGGGGAGCATGAGTGACATGACTTAAGTATTGCATCAAAGTGTTTCCATCAATGTCAAAGGGGGATATTGTTGATTAATTGGGTTGGTTTTCATTAATGTCAACCCTTGAAGAAAGTCCTGTAGCGAATTCCAGTAGCACAATGGTTTGGGTAATGGACCCAAGTTTGTTTGATGGATAATGGTATGAGTTTTGATATATTTGCAGGAAAGAATATTATAGATGGATAGTACATGTCATGCCATTTTCAGTGGTATGTGGAATGTCACATAACTCCTCAAGATATGAGAGTTATGGCCATGTGAAGTTGGAGAACCCTCATGAGTCATCTAGAAGCCCCAAAAGGTCAAAGTAGTCAAAGTGGTCGAAAAGAAGAAATTATTTAAATAATAAAGTGTAGTGATGAGTGTACTATAAGTCAAATTGGATACAAAATAAATTATTTAAATAATAAAGTTAATGGAGAAATTACTAAGTGGACAAGTGGTTAGAAGTGGGTTAGCCCTAAAATAAGGAAAGTGGGTTAGATGGTTAGAAGGTAATTTAAATAATAAAGTGAAGTGATGAGTGTACTATAAGTCAAAGTGGATACAATATAAATTATTTAAATAATAAAGTTAATGGAGAAATTACTAAGTGGACAAGCAGTTAGAAGTGGGTTAGCCCTAAAATAAGGAAAGTGGGTTAAGATGGTTAGAAGGTAACCCCTCAAGGAAGCTACATGAAAGTATAAATAAGAGGCAAGGGTCTCTCATTTTTAATCACACTTAATCATATTGAATATCTACAAGTGACTGAGGTAACCAAAGGCTATCTAAGCCGGATTTTAGAGGGAAGGTGAAGTAAAGAAGGTTGAAATTCAAGGGAGGATAAATTATTTTGATGATGCTTTATAAGATATGTTATTTACAGTTCATCTCACCATTTTCGAAATAATTTTTTTTCTAGAATGATTCAGACCATGAAATTAGGAGTCTGTTGAGGAAACATATCCAAGTAGTTGTGATACAAATTTCAGCTTGTGGGTCGTTGTATTTTTGGAGTTACACTCCGTGAAAAATGGGGTTTGTGGCTAGTCCTGAAACTAGTCTAAAAGAGGTGTTTCGGGTAAAAACATCATAACTTCTTCATGACAGATCCAAATTCAGTAAAACCAAATGTATTGGTTATAGTATAGTCTTTAGTATTCTGTGTACAATTTTTAGATCCATACAAAAAATATTTTGTGCGGGGCACACTCTACAAGTTCGCTCTCTAGAATGAGCTAGAATTCAATAAGGTATGCCATTTTTTCTATTACTCATTTTCTGAGAGGATCCAAGTAATGAAAACTCGAGGAATTGCATAAAAGACATTGAAGAACATTGTGTATTATTTTCAGATCTTTGTCCATTACAGGTACATAGTTAGGGTTGTTGACTAATCCAAAATTAGTCATGTGAGACTAAATTAAAGTTTGATGAAAATGCTAGTCTCTTGTTGTTAAAGTTAAGGAAGGATTGCAAGTATGTGATCATATACACCAGGTCTATTACAGAGTTAAAAATTATATTTGAATGATGAAATTGATGAGGGCTTGAGGTACATGTTAAGTACATGGTTAAGACAAGTAGTTGATGAGTTGGCACATACATGAGGTGTATAGTTGATGATGTTGGTACATCTTGATGAGTCATATTTTATGTGTATTTGATGCATGATTGGTACATATTTGGTACATGATTGATGCACTCGTTGATGGTACAGTTTGAGGTACATGTTGGTGCATGGTTGATGCACTTGTTTATGGTACATGTTGATTAGAGGTTGTTTATTACAGGTTGGTTAGTTGCAGGTCAATAGTACATGTTTTTACAGTGGTATATCTCATAGTGATAGTGTGACAGTGGTTCCATCATTCTACTTCTACATTAGGGTGGTTGGACGGGGCAAGGACAAGTGGTTGTAGCCACCTTCTGGTTGTAGCCGGAGAACATAAGGGATTGTAGCCATAGAATTGGGGAGTGGGAGCTTCCCTCAGGTTGTAGCCTGAAAAACTAGGGGGTTGGAGCCTCCTTCCAGTTGCAGCTGGAAAACAAAGGAAGTTGGTGCTTCCAATGAATGTAATTCTTAAAGACATATAAGAAAAATCATTTTGTGGTTTTCTCCCACTTTAGATTTCCACGTAAAGACACGGGTGTACTGTGTATGTGTATTATTGCTCATTTATTCATTGTTTATTTACTCTGCAACTATTGGATGATAATGCTACATTGATATAACACTTGCATTTTATGGATTAAATTGCTCTAGTAATGATTCACCCCCCCCCTCTTAGTAATCCAACATGAGAAACATTTTAAAAGGATCTCCTACCTTATCATATTTCTTCTTGTCCCCCATGGGTTTTTGTCAGTCTCGGTGTGGTTGATCTTGCAAAGGCTCGAATGGTTAGAGTCCCAACTCCTTGTACCCAGATCTTGTCAGGGACATGCACGAAGAAAAATAAATGAAGAGCAGACTGCTCGGACACCACTGATCCAGATTTATGAGCAGAATGGAAGGAATAATAGATTGAATAAAATAACACAGAAATATGGAGAACAACGACAAATATCCAGTGAACGATAACTTCTATTGAATAAATAAAATAGACTGAAACTGTGAAACTGCATAACTAGAAACAACTTGCTCAAATGGTGGTAGTTATCTATGAGAAGAGATGTGGCTTGCTACGAGCATCTATCTGAGCATAATGATTACAATGAGGCTCCAGAGGAATTTTAACATTACTCATGAATTCCAAAACCCTAGACATCCAAAAACCTAACCCTAGGAGATGAAACACCAAAAGTTATGTGGGCCTCGATGGGTAAGTTGGTACCTCAACTTCTCGAGGTCATAACTTTTGCATACGACCTTTGTTTTAGGTGCGTGATAGCCCGTTGGAAAGGTATTTTCAAGAACTACACATTATGCCATCAAACTTTGACCCCATATATAGATTGATTGTGGCAAGCCAAAAAAACATTGTTTAGGGCCCCAAAACGGCCTTGGAAGTATAGAAAGATGTGCTGACATGAAAACTTCAAAAATAATCTAGTTGGATTAGGTGGGCGGCCACCAATATTCACATGGAAACTTTATAGGGCTTTAGACATCCCCGAAAGTGTATAACCCACAATTACAAAGAATTACAGAAGAACTTGTTGAACTAAAAACTGTCAAGAGGAGCTAGTTGGAATAGGTGGGTGGCCTCGAATATCCACCTGGATCAACTATCAATGATGCTATTACCAAAGTGAGGGAGAACATTATCACATAAATACAAAGACATTCATTCCAAAGCTAGTTTCCTAATTCACAAATATTTTGGTGTTGGAAAACACATAAACCTCCTTTATCTCACAATTGTTATGCACATGAGCTTGTTTATAATGCAAACAATCAACATATATGACAAAAATAGAGTAACCATAGTCTGGAACAAAATTCCACCATATGAATATTTTATTATAATGAATAATTTGTAATACATCGTATATATAACAACCACAAGGCATGGCATCAACACTATTGATAATGATAACAAGATGTTATCACATGTATTTATGCATATATTCAAGGTGCTCTCCTTGGGAAGAATGCACCCCCAACAATGCCCAACTAAGATAGAGTACCTCACTTGATTTTCAACTAGATTAATTTGCTCTTACATGATGTGTGAGCATGTTAGTTATCTAGTTACACCCTTTCCATCCTTTGGGCTTGCATGACTTTGTTTTTTATTATTTCATCTCATATCCATTGGGTTGTGTACATCCTGAGTGGAGCCATTGTAATCCTATATAAAGGCCATTTAGCTAGAATAATAAACCAATCTATTGTTCCCTAGACTTTTATATTTTTCTTGTTTCTTTGTTTTTGGTTGTTTTCTAGCTCTAGGTCATGAGATTCCCTTTTGGAAAGCCTTTAATTTATATGATTTGGTATCAAAGCATAGATATAAGCCTACTCTCCTCATATCTGGGCCTTTTTTTACCCTCCCATCCAGCCCTCACAGAGGAGTCTATCTATTTCAGGCCATTGCCAGCAATCCATGTACTGTCATTCTTTCTTATGGCTAATCTCTATGTCTCGGTGTAATCTTCTATTCCTATAGACATTTGATTCCTCGACATTGTAGCTAACTCTTATTTTTCATAACCCTATCAACATTTTTTATTCTTTTCTTGCTCATTCTCATCAAATCATTCCCTCTTGAAGTACACCACACACTCTCCTCTTTATCACCTTATGCGGGAATCTATTGTAATAGGGTTACAAGGAATCTGTGCCATTTTCAAAGCTTCCAATCTCTTTGCTTCTCTATGTATGGACAAGACAATTTTTTGTTCCCTAGTGATTCTTCTTGGTCCTACGATGCATTGTACAACAAGGTGACATATTCCACACAATCTCATGCATCCTTATTGACAAGGAAACACCATTATTTTTTTACCACAACTGATGTCATAGATCTAATTCATTTTGTGACATGTTAATCTCTTTTAGACAATTCACATCCCAATGACCTCCTTCACCATTAGATCTAGACACACAATGATAGCTTGAGGTGACTTTATTTCTTTCCAGCTTCAAATTCATATTAGTAACTACCTTGGGTTCATGTTAATGGAGATCTAGGGCACCCTTTCATCCTCATTGTCCTTTAATCTTCAACATATCATGTGGTCTCTTCTCAGACAACCTATAGACATGATATGGTCAAGATTATTTTGAGGTAAAACCAATTTACTTGTGATGGGCCCCTATATTGTTATACAATTACCATCTATCTACCATATTTTTCCATAATGTTATTAATATATTTACCTATTAGACCTGAGAGCTCTTAAGCATTTCCATTTTCCAATGGTCAATCTGGACTATAAATTGCCATGGATATTCCATTGGAACAATTCATCACAACAAATCTTGTAATATTCTAATATATTTTATTATGCAGGTTTATTTCCTTAGATCTTGGATTTATTATTACTACCTTACTGCTCAATTTTATAAAAGTAATTGAAATACAAAATTGAAAGAACAAGCAAAAGGACACACAATCCACACAAATGAATGCAATATATATCCCAAGAAACCCAAAATGGGAGAAAACCTGGATGGAAGGTGAGGCTTATGCTTTGCTCTCTTTTCTTTAGTTATGAAAAACAAGTACAATGAAAAGGGCACTCACTATGGAGTTGCCTTTGACACTGTGGCCTAAATGGATACTACATAATATTCTCCCTCCTCTTTTATTCTCTCAAATCACACTCCTAGATTATCTTCTCAACTATGGAACGAGTACAATGCTAAAGAATGAAACCCCATTTTATCCTAGCGACCTAACATTTATCATATCCTAATAGTTGTTTGGGGTTAGGGTTTTTGTGTGCCTCGACCCCCAATTAGTGTTAAGATTTGGACCTTCTATAATCTTCTTGAAAGTCCACACATGGCTAGCCCCACATGTGTGAGGAATGGGGGTTGATGTAGCATCCACTTAGTACCATGGTGGTTAAAAAGGTAGGTTAACTTGTGGGACGCATAACTTTCGCATATGTTCTCTGATTGAGGTGATTTTTTTCACTATTGAAAAGGTATCGGTGTGTATAACAACATCATGGAGTTGTGAACTATCCTATTAAATTTTTGATCCCAAAAAGTGTCATTTCATACCTCCAAATGGATCTGGAAGGTTCTAGACCCTAAATCTCCAAACTAGGAGTTACCACTGAGATGGGCTCTGCAAGCCAATTCTTCCTATTTTTACAACCACAAAGTACCAAGATAGATGACAAATTATATAATGATCTATTTCATGTCATACCTCCCCATTTAGGGAGTATTTTGGTCCCCAAAATATTTTATTGAATGAGGTGAGGAAAATTTTCCTCTAACTTATGCCTAGAGTACCATTTTTCCTTGCCTAGAAGTTGTCCTTTCAACCCGATCTGCCAAAGGTCATGCTACCCTATCTGGTAGTGTTGGACTTCTTTTGCAAAACTATATCTTCTACAAACTCTGCCTGAGCTTCTAGTGCTAAATCCTCTATGGTTGGTAGGACCTACTCCTCAATTTCTTGGTCCAACATGGAAGGCTCGTAGAGTTGCATATTTTCCACATTTACTACTAAGTAAATGTGCATATATGGGGTAGACTAATTATGTAGGCATTATCACCCACCTTTTCCAATACCATGAAAGCTCCATACTATAGATCCTTGATCTTATTACTAGGAATTTGTATTTTTTCCTTGTTTAGTTGTAACCAAACTCTGTCTCCCACTTTGAATGCTTTCTCAATTCTATGTTGATCATGTTCAGCTTTGTACCTTTCTTGTGACTTCTTCAATGTCTCCTATATTTGCAAATGGATCTACCTAATATTTTAAACAAATTTCTCTACTTCCAATGCTTATCTTGTGATTTTTTCCATCACTCCTCCTTGTTGTCCATAGACACATCCAAGGGATAAGGTGACAAATACCCAAAGCAATATTTAAAAGGGGACTTACTGGTAGAAGCATGGACTACTCTATTATAAGAGTGTTGAATATATATTATATTTCATCCTAGGTCTTTGGATGCTTCTAATTGTAACCCCTCAAAAGTTGAACCAATGTCTTGTTGACTACGTTTGTCTTCCAATGTGTTTGTGGATGGAATGTTGTAGATATCTAAAACTTGGTGTCCGTCTTTTCTCAAAGTGTAGTCCAAAAGGCAGTGAGAAATCTGGTATCCTTGTCTAATATGATGCTCCTTTGTATCGCAAATTTCACCCACACCTGTTCAAAGAACATGTTTGTTTCTTCTTGTCCTTTGATGGTCATTTTACATGGCATAAGAATGCACATCTTGTTGAACCTATCAACTACCACAAATAGATAGTCATGTCTCTTCCTCATTGTTGGAAACCACCCACAAAATCCATGGCAATGTTTTCCATGGGTCGAGTGGGTGCATGTAAGGGATGGTATAAACCTTAATTTCTATTATTGGGCTTTCTAGTACAACAAAGTATGCATCCTCTAATATATTGAGCTACATATTCTTGCATTCTAGGCCAATACACATACCTTTGTAAGTTGGAAATTGTCTTCCCAAGACCAAAATGTCCTACAATCTTGGACGTGTGAGCCTCTTTGATAAGATGCAATATTTCACCTTTAGGAATACAAATATTTTCTAGCTTGTAGAGTAACCCATTTTGGAGATGATAATCAGCCTTACTGTCACCTTCTTCTACACAAATTTGGCCTTGTAGTTGTTGAAAAACCCCTTAAAATTCGCCAGCTTTTATATATGCATCTTTGTATGCATCATGGATAAAAGTATCCATGTGCATAAGAGTTCCCAAAGTTGTAATCATGGATGTGGGTGGCCTTGAAAGAGTGTCTTCCAACTTATTAATGTTTCCCTTCTTATATTTTATGACTAGATGAAACTACTACAAAACCCCATCCACTTGTAGTGTCTGCTTTGTTGAAGCTTACTTTGGGCCTACAAATACTACATTGGTTGGTGATCCATGTGGATAATGGTTTTCTTTTCCATCAAATAGTGCTTCCACTTCTTAACAACTTGAACTAGGGCATAGAGTGTTGGGTTGTTATATTCTCTATAGTGATAGAACAATCATCCAACTGTCTAGTCGAGGTGGATCGATTGGGTGAGAAGTCGACCAATGAGTTAAGTTGAGTCAATAGTTAAGCTGAGGTCAAAGGAATTGACCAGGGAAAGTCTAATTCAAAGTGATCGACGAGAATTCAAAAGGTTAGTCGAAAAGAGGTTTAGTGGAAACTGACTGAAGACTGAGTGGAGATCGACTGCTAAATTGACTGAAGTCAACTATAACAAAATCTTGAGATTCATAGGATTTGTATCCAATAATATACATAGATATATAACCATTCTTGTGCACCATGATTTAGAGTTTTTCATATTGTAAAGCCTATGAATAATTTTTATTGTAATTGTGTTAAGTTGATGTTCATGTTGATCTTTAGCAGAAGATTATTGGTTATGTATATGTAAGTTGAATTGGCTACAAGGTTGTTCTTGTGTAAAGCAAGAGAGTATGATGGCAATTGTGTCTTAGGTATAGACCAAGGTTAGTCGTGTAACTCTTTATTCATTGAATGAATAATACAACAAGGAGCAAGACGCTCAAGGAATGTTGATTTTCTCGGTTTTGGTTTCCATGGTAAAATATTTGTGTACAATGTGTGATTATCATATATTTCTTATTTAAATATGTCTTCTATTTCCTAGTTGGTTTAGCATGAATCTTTATTTCTCATCAAGTGGTATCAGGGATTATCTATTGCTCTTTACAAGTTGTGTCAGAGCAGGGTTGAACTTATCTTGGATCTAAGCTAAACCTAAGTCCAGTGGGAGTTGTAAGTCATAGATATTTAAAATTGTGCTTGAAAGAATGGAAAGTAGTTCGAGAATAGAGATCGAAAAATTCAATGGAATTTTTTTTTAGCTTTGGAAGCTTAAAATTGAAGATCTCCTTGTATATCGAGAACAACGTGAAATTGAGTGTCTAAGAACCATTTTGACTTATATGTCGAGGGAAGAATGGGAGAGACTCAAAAGAAGGGCAAGGAGTATGATTCAACTTTGTCTTTCATATTTGGTGTTGTTGAATGCCTCGAGTGAAGACTCTGAAAAGAAACTGTGGAACAAGATGGGAAGCTTGTACCAATATTCAAAATCCCTGGTAAACAAGTTGTTCCTGTGAAAGAAACTATATCTTATAAGGATGAGTGATGAGATCTCAATATCAGAGCATATAAA
The DNA here is from genome assembly GCA_009831015.1 of Picea engelmannii. NCBI lineage: Eukaryota > Viridiplantae > Streptophyta > Pinopsida > Pinales > Pinaceae > Picea > Picea engelmannii. The sequence goes on along the minus strand of ML837921.1, from coordinate 28,271 downwards.
TGCCTTCAATATTGTAATAAGTTAGTTATTATCTATAGATATTAAAATCATCGAACAAGAGAAATGCATTAGCCTATTATGTTCTTTTCTAGACTCTTGGAATAGCTTAGTCATGGCTATAAGGAGTAATCTGACCACATTGGTGCTTGAAGATGTGGATGCATATCTATTATCGGAAGAAATGAGACAGAAGAACATGGAAGAATCAACCAAATATGCCTTGATGGTGAGAGGTCGACTAGTCAACAAAGATAAGGGAAAATTCTTTGGTAGAAAGTCTAATTTGAAGGGTAGATATAGATCCCTAGTTTAGTCGACAAGAAGATGTTGGAAATGCGGTAAAAGTTGGGCATTACAAGAGAGACTGCAAGTTGAAGGCGAAATAAGTCAATAGGAGAACCAACGAGAAGCAATCAAATGAGAGAAAGACTACTCTAGATAAAGGAGGCAATGTGTATCTAGCGTCGATCAGTACACAATCAAATCATGATGTTTGGTTGATCGACTTGGGATCTTCCTTTCATATGACACCTCGTAGAGAATGGTTCTATGAATATGAGAGATATGAATGGGGATATGTGTTCTTGGGGCATGACTAGACAAGCAAAATTGTTGGATAGGGAAGACTCTGAATGATACTGCGAGATGGGAGGAGAAGAACCCTTCCAAGTGTGCTAAATATTTCAGGTTTGGATAGAAACCTGATATTTATCAGCAAGATAAATGATGCAAGTGTGAACAATCTATTTTAGAATGATACATGAAAAATGGTCATGGGTGTGATGGTCTTAATGAAAGTAGTTCATATTGGAGCCCTATACAAGTTGCTAGGGAATGTCAAATCAATTATATGTAAAAACAATTGTTGTTCTTGAAGTTGACTTGACTTAACTTAACTCGAACTGAGTCGATACAAACTGACTCAATTGTTCTTCATCAAGTCGACTCGATCATCTTATGGAACGAGAGAATGGGACAGATTGGTGAAAAAGTACTTCAAGTTATGCACAACAAAGGCATGGTTGAAGGTTTTTCTAATTGTAATTTGGAAGTCGATTTTTGTGAACATTGCCTATATGGAAAACAAAATTGGGCCAGGTTCCCATCTGGAGTGACAAGGGAAAAGGGGATTCTGGAATTGATACATAGTGATCTATTTGGGCATGTAACAGTCCCTTCACTTGGTGGATCCCTATATTATGTCTCCTTCATAAATGATTTTTCTAGGAAGACATGGATATATTTTCTGAGGAGTAAATTAGAGGTTTTTGAGGAATTCAAAGAGTTTAAATCTCTTGTGGAAAACCAGACAGATAAGAAGATCAAGGTGATGAGAATTAACAATGGTGGTGAATTATGTGGAAAATATTTTGAGCAGTTTTGAAAGTAGTGTGGCATAGCACGCCAAAACAACAAACCATATACCCCATAGAAAAATGGATTCGTTGAGAGAATGAACAGAACATTAATGGACAAGGAAAGGAGCATGCTCAGTGTTGCACAACCCTCACAAGAATTTTGGGAAAAGGAACTTGACAATGTAAAACATTTTGTAAATAGGTCTCCTTCGTCGACATTAGTTGACTTGACTCCACATGTGGTATGGATTGGTAAGAAACCTTCACTTACACATATTAAAGTATTTAGTTGTGATGCATTTGTTCATGTTCCCAAGAAAAATAGGAGCAAGTTGCACAAGAAGGCAGTCAAGTGTATTTTCATTGGGTACAGGGATGGAATGAAAGGATATAAGGTCTGGGATCCTACATCAAGGAAAATGATGTACAGTCGAGATGAGGTCTTCAGTGAAGTGGGAGGAACTTCCGAGTATGTAAAGGTTCAAATGGAAAATGAACTAGAGAAGCTGGTGTTTGAACTGAGGAATGAAGACAATGATTCGGATGAGTTGACTAAATCAAATGAAGAGGTGGAATAATTGACTTCGATTGTAAGGAGGTATGAATGAGTAATAAAACTAACTAAACGGTTTAGTTCACTTGATTTCCATTATGCATTTGTGTTATCTTCCACTAACGAGGAGCCCAAGTCGGTCAGGGAGGCAGTCGACTCAATAGAGAGTAAACTATGGGAGGAAGCCATGGTCAAAGAAATGGAATCCTTGTACAAAAATGAGACATGGGATATGGTCGAATTACCAAATGGAAGGAAGCATGTCAGTAGCAAGTGGGTGTTCAAGAAAAATATGAACACAACATGACAAGTCGAGAGATTCAAAGCTTGACTAGTAGCAAAAGGATATTCCCAAGTCGAAGGAATCAACTTCAGTGAGATTTTTTTCCCCTGTTGAAAAATCAACTTCCATTATAGTACTAATGTCTCTGGTTACAGCACTTGACCTTGAAATAGAGAAAATGGATGTGATGACAATTTTCCTACATGGGGACCTAGAAGAAGAAATCTACTTAAAACAACCTATTGGATTTGCAGTAAAGGGAAAGAAATAGTGAATGTGCAAGTTGAAAAGATCCCTTTATTGTCTAAAGCTATCACCAAGGATGTGGTACTAGAAGTTTGATACCTACATTATCAGTTTGGGATTTGTAAAAATCAAGGTTGATCACTATGTATATTCCAATAAAGAAGGTGGTTGTTTCATATATGTAGCTTTGTATGTCGACGACATGTTGCTAGTCGGAAATACAATGGATGCAATAAAAGAGGTCAAGAAACAATTTTCCTCCAAGTTTGACATGAAGGATCTTGGTGCAACGAATTTCATTATGGGAATGGAGATCAAGAGAGATTGGGCAGTTAAAAATCTTTGGTTGAACCAAAGGAAGTACATTGAAACAATTTTGAAACATATTAACATGCAAGATTGCAAATCGGTCAAGGTACCAATTCTTATGAGAGAGAAACTAATTGTTGAACAATGTCTAAAGACATAGGAAGAGATAGAGGACATGGCACATGATTCCTATGATAGTGATATTGGTAGTTTGATTTTGTGATGGTCTGCACTCGACCAGGCCATTAGGAGAATTTTGAGGTTAAAAATGGGTCTCAAAACAAAACAAAAAATGTACTATTGAAATCAACTTTACAAGAATTAGTCACATTTTAGAGGATGACATCATCCCTAGGTGATGAATTGGCATTGTTTGAGTTAAAAATGTTTAGTTCTCACATTCTAAATGGTTGATGACAACCCATAGTTAAACTTGGTAATGTTACAAGTAAAGTACTCATAAAGAGAAAAGTACTTATAAATTACTTTTGAGTATAATATAGATGTACTAATAAAGCAAAGTACTTTTGAATATAATATATATGTACTACTAAAGTAAAGTACTTTTGAATATTTAAAAATAAAATATTAATTCAAAATTCATAAGCACAATAATAAAGTTATATATATTATTCACATTTTATTTTTTAAACTACATAAAACAATTCTTAATATATTAAAAATAATATATATACGCACTAATGTAAAAAACCCAACCCGCATATTTCATGTAATATGATTAATATAATATAAATACTCCATATATTAATATATACATAAGACACATGGTATACATACCCCTCACTAATATAATATACAAAATATAATATATTATATTACGGGGTGCAACCCATACATTACCCCTATATTATATTAGTCGAGAGCTAATATCATTTATGGGGTGCACCCACCCCCATATTTCCATACATACTCAATATATTAGCCAAGAGATAATATAATATATGGGGCGCACCCACGTATACCACGTGCCCCATATACTAGCCAAGGGATAATATAATATATGATATGGGGTGCACCCTACATCCCATATATTATATTAGCCCTTGTGTAATATATGAGGAACGTGGTATTATTTGGGGCACATGGTATATGTACTCCTAAGAGATATAATAAAAAATAATATGTGGGGCACATGGGTTGGATCCATATATTATATTAGTTTAACTAATATATGAAGTGTGTGTGTTGTAATCTAGGGAAAAGTAGGGAAGTGTTACCAGTAGTTCATTACATAAGTAAGCATAGATTCACATATGCATACATATAAATAAAGACATACACAAAGTAGTGGAAGTCCAATGAACAACCTTTATAAGATAGATGATTTAATACAACACAATCTCTCTCTTCTCTGATACATATTTATCTATTTATACCTACATATTTAGTTATGAGGCAGTTGTAACTACTTAATTGCTTGGGTGGGTTGGTTAACAGAACTCTCGACCGAATTATACTTTCGACTTCAACATTCGACCAACTAACTCTTAGTCGATTGTTGGGTCTAGTCGACTAGCCCCTACAACATCTCCCCCCACCTCAATTCTTTGCTCGTCCCGAGCAAGAGGGGAGTAAATCAAAATTTTATTTTACATTGATTGTTTACAAATAGAAATGATATAAGGAGATGGAGAGAGAGGAAGGAAGAATTTTTTTGTGCTTGAAGAAGTTATGTAGCTTTGTCTGACCGTCCTTTAGTATCTCTTTTCACTTCCTTGAATGTCCAAATTTGACATCATCCCTGATTTTCAGTCCACTGTCATCTTTTCTTCCTGCAAAAATATGTTACTTAAAACGATATTTTGACATTTTCTTTCTGCGCTTTGTCTAAGTAACCTGAACCAGACTGTGACTCTCAATATTACAGATGATTCTCGAGTGCTCCCATCATCCTGAGAATTAAGTGGATGAAACCGCAGGGGGGCACTCCTTCCTTCACGTGAGGGTGAATCTCTTCTTTTGACGTATGTAACCATGATGGTTGAATAGCTTCTACATTCTAAGGGTTTGGTTCATGAGGGTCATCATTTGTTATGCTCATTGGCCCCATGGTCAATGTTTACAAACTTAACTATGTGCAGAGTGGTTTTTTCGCTTTCCTCTAGCTTGGGTATATAGAGTTTGGTTTCGTGATCCTGAAGGCAATTGAGAGGGTCGCGGGATGCCTCTCACGTGACTTAATATTCAAGGATCTCAGGTTTTCATAGAATTGCATGCGTAATCATGAACGTTATCCTTTTCTACCCAGTCAACTATTGTTGATATGATCTGTATTGCGTTGTTATATTTTGACAAAATATTTACGGTCTTAATGAGAAATTTTGTTTGTCCTCACCTATTGATCCGTGGATGTATCTGTCTTAACCATGATTATTGAAGGGTTGGAAGACTCATGTGAGGAGACATTTATGTGAATGTTGAACCAACATTCGTGTGAATTCGGTTGGGCGTACAAAGTGTCGGCTTCCAATTGATTGTTGTATGTGTCGAGTCATCACAAAGTTACGTTAGTGGTTGTGCAAATGTCTCCTCCATCGCATCAGGCATTAATTTTTTGTCAGATTCCTTGGTCTTTTCCTATCATGCCTTAAATGTACTATCCTTCTTGAAGTCGAAATTTTCATCATCAGTTTTTTCTCTTGCTTGACCGACTAATTCTCCTCTATCAATCCGCGGTCGATATATGGTTCGACTGACTGCTTCTTTTTTATCTTCGAGATTCCTCTCATCAGTTCTTCTTAGTCAATGTTCTTGATAATTATTGTGTTCGTCTGTTTTCTGGTAGTCTCATCTATGATGTCTTCGCTGGCTTGAATCTCGCTCGCTCGAACCTTGCTTTCTTGATCTCGATCTACCTCGATCAATCGACTATCGCTTGATGAGGATTTTTCATAAGTCTAGAGATGGAGTTGTGTGTCAATCTCTTCTTCATCCACTTTCTCTGTGAATTAACCAGGGGATTCTTTCTCTCTCCATTCTAATTCTCCTTTACTTATTTCTTCAAAACTTTGGAACTTCTTTAATACTTAACTTTTCCTATTACAGTTTCTTGTACTTGAATTTTATACATGAATTCTTTGTAACTAACTTTTAGTTTAAACAAAAAAGGATTTAGTACTTGATACTATTATTAATATGCACTAATCTACTTCGACTTCGACCAGACTTTTATATTTCCAGTTTTGGTTGATCCCTGTTGGCATTATTTTAGACAAACTTTGCCATCAATGTTCCTCATCTCTATGCATTATACTTATTTAATTGGGCACCATTAATTACTTTTTTAAATGGGTGCCCCAACAAAGTTCGAAGTTTAACTACGCATGTCGGTCAAATACCTTCTATAACATAAGGACCAAGCAATGTTGTCTCTAACTTCCTAGGTTTTCCTTTGATTCGGTTTTCATATAGTAGAACTAAAGTCTCCATTTTTTATCTCCTTCTTTTTCTGATGACGATCATGCCATACTTTTTGTTGTTGTTTTTGAACTTCTTTGTGGTGCATTATTATTAATTTTCCTTCTTCTAGATTATTCAATTGGTAAAGATGATCATGTCTGCTTCTATCTTGGTCAAATTTAGAAACAATTTCTACTCTGTCTGAGTTGGCCCAGAAGTGAAGTGGTATCACAACTTCTTGTCCATGTATAAGTTTAAATGGAATATGTCTAGTTGATCACTTATAAGTAGACCTGTGTGCCCATAAGACTGCAAGAATTTTTTCGTCCCAGTCATTCTTATCGATGTCGCAAATTTCAGTGAGTCCTTTTTGTAATGTCTTATTGAATGCTTCAACTACACCATTTTCTTGAGGATGATATGTCATTTTTCTTCTGTGATCAATGAGAAATTTCTTTAGTAGGACTTGGATCGTCTCGTTCAAAAAATGTGTCCCTTGGTCACTGATTAGAGTTAGTGGACATTCAAATCTTGTGATTATGCTCTCATAAATAAATTTTGTTGCAGCCTCTTTAGTGCATGTTTTGACTAGTTCTACTTCCGCCCACTTAGTCACATATTCAACTGCAGTGATAATATATTTCGTGCATGTTCTCTTTTCTCTCTAAGGAAATGGACCGACAAAGTCGATGACCTATTTCTCAAATGGTCGATTAGGATTGACCGATTGTAATAGATTTTCATTCTTCCACAAAGGTCAACCCATTTTTTGACAGCTATCACATTTCTTGAGTTGTTCCCGACAATATTTATGTAAATTCAGCCACCACGAACCCGCCTGAAGTATCTTTCGCGCTGTTGTGTCGACCTGAAAGTGGCCCCTAGCAAGTCCTACATGTGCCTCTTGATAATGTATTATCTTTCATGTTCTAGAGCACATCTCCTTAAGACGTCATCATGTCCCATTTTGTATAAATATATGTTGATGATTATGAATGGTGTTGCTTTTAGAGCTAACACTTTCTTTTTATTTGCTGAGAGATCTTTGGGTGCTTTTCCTTCCTCCAAGAAATTAGTTATTTCTTCCATATCTTTTGGTGCTACTTCAACGTGGAATAGATGTGCATATGGAAGGGAATCCCCTATGCCAGTCGAGTCCTCCCCTATCTCGAGTCAGGACAGATGGTCAAGCCTGGTGTTCTTTTTCCTAGGTCAGACAATTATGTCAAACTCAAATTCTTGGAATAGTAATAACCAACAACAGATTTTTCCTTGATGAACAAGTTTATTGACTAAATATTTTAATGCTTGATAATCTGTAAAGAATGTGAATGGGTTTGCCAGTAAGTTGTGTCAGAATTTCAGCAAAGTGAATATCATCAACAAATCTTCCCTTTATGTGGTCGAGTAATTCCTTTCTTCTTTATTCAACTTCTGACTCAAAAACGTGTTCGGGTGGTCAATTGTGTCACCATATGGTTGCACTAGAACCCTCCCGTCGATGAAATTTGAAGCATCGACATGGACATGAAAATTTCTCAACCAGTCACAAAATTTTAGTATGGGGGCTTCGACTAGTTTCGCCTTTAAAACTTCGAATGACTCCTGGCAATATTGACTCCATCTAAACTCAATTTCTTTCCAAAGCAGCTCATCCATTGGGAAAGTGATATATGAATAGTGGTGTATAAATTTTCGGTAATAACCAGTATGTCCGAGGAAGATTTTAATCAGTTTTTTATTTACAGGTGGCTTCAAGTCGAGGATGATTTTGATTTTTTCCATGTTGACTTTTACACCATCCTTGCATACCATGTGGCCTAAGAGAATGCCAATTGGTGTGGAAAATATGCATTTCTTAATGTTGAGAGACAATTGGATTTGTCTGCATCACTCTAGTATTAATCTGAGCCATTGTATATGGTTTTTGAATAGGTTGTATATAGTCCAATCATCGAAGTAGACAACCATTGTCTTGTAGATGTATTCATGAAATTCTTTTACTATTATTCTTGGAAATAGTGTTGGGGCATTCTTTAGCCCAAATGGAATTACCCTATATGCGAAGGAGCCAAATTCAAACACAAATGTTGTCTTTGGTTGATCTTATTTAACTATGGGGACTTGATTATATCCTGAAAATTCATCTGTGAATGAGTAGCATTCATGACCTACAACTTCATTAATAATTTTGTTGGCGAATGGAGTGGCGAACGGATCCATTAAAGTTAGTTTGTTGAGACCTTTGAAGTCGACGTAAATTCTTAACTTCTTAGGGTCATGATTCTTTGGTTGAACCACCATATGACTTGCCCATTATGCTTTATCGATTGGATATATGATGCCTACTGATAACATTCCTTTGATTTCCTTCTAAATGATGGGCTTGTATTTTTGAGATAATTTGTAAGGTCACTTTTTTATTGGATTTGTTCCCATAATGAGTTCAATTTTCATTTTTCCCATTTCTTCTACAAGTCCTTTTAGATCTTTATAGTCTCATGCAAATATATCTTGATATTCTTTGAGTAAGTCCACTATGTCAGTTGTCTCTTTCTCTGTCTAATAGTTTCCTACTCGTGCCATTTTTTGTCGATCGTCATTTGATATATTTAACCCTTTTGTCTTTAATTCAACATTCATCCACTCTGGTGGTTTTTCTTCTTCGAGATGTCAATCCCCTTCTTCAATTTTGGTGAAGCTCGTTGAAAAGTCAGGCTGTTCAATTTCCTCCTTTTCTTCCTTAGATATTTCTAATATTGATTTTACATGGTTTTGCATCATTGGGTGGTCACTTTTCCATCGAGAATTCTGGCCATGACAGCTTGTATTTTCCATATCGATTCTTTGTTCTATCGAAACAAGGTGGCAAGACAATTTCTATCCTTCGTCGACTGTCATATTCCCCTTTTCTTTTTGTCTAGTTGGTGTTGGTTTTCTTGGAAGCTCTTAATTTGTTGTGTCATTTCTTTTAGATGTTCCTCCTCTGGAATAAATTCAAAGTCTTTGATAAAAAATTATTTAATATCAGACCAATTGAGTGTATGGACACATGCTTCTTCAATTTTCTACCATTTATTTGGTATTTCATCTAGTGTGTTTGGGAACATGTGCAGCCATACCCTTTCATCTTTATATCATATTCTACACCATTCAATCTCACAACGGTGGATATTCTTAATTGGGTCATACCCAACCTTGAAGATAGGGATGTCAGTTGCTTTGAATAGTTCATTTTCTCCAAAGCATTCTATAAAGTAAGTTGATACAATTGTTCATGTTTTCAGTCTTAGGGAATGTGTTTCCCACCATCTTGCAGCTTGGCCTGTAAAGGTTTCTACCGGGATTTGATTTCTACCTTGTTCTCCGATAAATTTAGAAACTTCCTTGAAATGCTTCGACGAGACGTTTCGTTCGTTGTAACATCGCAGCTTTTCCATCATGTTGTTGATCAGACTAAGTGTAGGAGTTTGTCGAAGTCTCTTTTCATACACTATAGGTGTTGCTTGAATTTAATAACATGTTTTGGAACATTTAATTGGGTGGCTTCGATGGTCCAACAATCTTTTGAGTGTGCCTCATCATTTTCAATCTGCCAGAACTTGTATAGAGCTGAGTCAAAATTGTTTTTGACAGACATTTGAGATTTTGTTGAGATTTATCCTTGCGCGTTTAGTTCGACATAATCTCTTTGTTCATTGATTATTTGGTACAGACATCGCGCTTCATGTTCCTCATCCAATGACTCACTCCAAGGTTTCCCTTCATTAGGATCCAGAGAAATTATTATTTTCTTCCATTCCCTTTTAACTTGATTCTATATTTTTCAAGGGAGATATTTGCTTTCATTTGTCATCCCCATGGTCGACCAACAAGTGTTGCATATGTTGGCATTCCCTCGACTAAGTCGATTACTTCAAAGTCGACTAATGTTGGTATACCCATAATATAAGTTGCAATGTTTCAGAGTATACCAATAGGCTCTATTAGTCTTTGATCTGTTGGCTTTAGGTAATTTAGTGTTGGTGCTAATGAAGGCCAACCCAACTGTATCCATGTATCCCAAGGTAGGATATTGACTTGTGATCCAAATTTGACGACTGCCTAGTTAATCAATACCACATGATTTTCCAAGTCGACCTGTGGGTCATAATATTTATTCTTATAGGAGAATTGTTTGACGTCCTTAGACAGTATGTGTCCTTCTTTATACTCTCTTAGTATATTAAGCATATCCAACAAACTGAATGTTTTTCTTTCAAGAGTTGTAAGAATTCTTATACAATGTCTTTGTTTTGTCTTCCTCTGTTTGGTTGGTCTCGATTAGAATTTTTGAACAATTTAAGTGCTTCCCTCATAATTTATTCTTCTTTGTATGGATTTGGAAACTGACTATACTTCCATGTTTGTCGATCATGTAAGGGGATATTATCCCGTCCTGCGCCCGATCTAGTGATGACATGTAAGTTCTTCAAATTTAACACTTCTTCTTTGGAGACTGCGTGTAGGAGGTTAACGTTATTTTTGGTTGTGACCTTATCAAGTATTATTGGATAGTCTTCTAATGAATGATCGCCAATGCCACAAATGTTACAAAATTTAAGTCGACTGGATATTTTATTGGGAATTTGGGGCTAATATGATCGTCTTTTCAACAATTGTAACAGTACGATCGACCTCGACCTTGGAATTTGTCTCGACCGCATCTGTCTCGACCACAACCCTGACCATAGTAATCAATTATTCTCTCGTCGTCATTATTATGATTGGTTGTGGTGTGATAGATTGTATTCACATTTCTATTTCATGCATTTAGTCAACATTCAAATGTTCTATGGTTGTGCATTTCACAGATATGGAACTACTTGGTATTTTTCAAGTTGTGCATTTCACAGATATGGAACTACTTGGTATTTTTCAAGTTGTGCGGAAAATCTTGTACAGTATGGTCGGTAAAAGTTTTACATATGTTACAATATGTTTCCGCTTGCACTTGTCGTCCATACATTGCTCCTGGTACTTGATCGTTAAGACTTCTAGTATCTTTTGTCTGACCATATTCGTAGAATGTGGTACATCACACCTCGCTTATTCTTAAGGATAAATTTTTAATGGTTTGTTGTAGATGTTATATTTTTTCTTCTATCCTTTATGTCAATGAGGAATTCGATGGGTCATCATCATTTGAATCGACACATTGTGATTTTTGTAATGCATCTTCACACGAGGTTACCTCATAAATCCGTAATGGAGTTTTGATTTGTTGTACCAATCTGGCTACGTACCATTGTACTAGTATACTTTGATAAATTGTTGATGGTATTTGGCTAAGTAGATCTTTGAATCTTTTGTCATATTCGCAGACCAACTCGCCTAGTCATTGCTTTATTTCTTTCAGTTTTTGTGCGGCCAAGTGTGTAACATCTTGGACCTTGAAAAATGATAAAAAAAAATTGCTCTTTATTTATGATTTTGATCGGCTTTTATTTTCTATGAAATTCATGAACCATGTTAGAGCATGGTGTTGAAGAGCGGCACCGAAGTGTGCCATCTACTTATCTTCATTTGAGATGTCTGCCGCATCCCAAAAATTTTAGCATACAAACCAATGTCTTTTTGGGTCTTCATCTCCTTCATAAAGGAGAATCTTATTGAGTCCCATGGCTACTTCAAGAACGTTAGATTTTTGTGATCCTCGACTTATCACACTTTTCGACTGGGATGTCAGACTCTTAGTTGGTTGTTCTTCTGTTGACTTGTATGTCGGTTGGTCTTCTAAGGGATCATATTTGAGGATTAATTGCTTCTTTCTTTCTTGACCAATTACTTCTTCAGTCTGACAACTTTGGTCTTTATATTCAATGATACGTCTTTCTATCGGACGTGTCGGTTCACAACTATAATCTATTAAATTTTGTTCTCTTGGTATAATATTTGGCAGAGGGGTCAGGTCTGTGAGATCCTTGATGTGAATGAGCATTGTATCAACTTCATTTATTTCTGGCTCGACAATCAATGTGTCACGTAAATTTCCATGTTCATCAGTTCTATACCATAATCTTGTAGATTGTTCCTCAATCTGAAGTCTTTGTTGAAGGAATTCTCTAATTCGAGGGTTGGTTGCTTGAACAGGAGGAGAGTGTATCATTGGTCCTCACTCTTTGTTATCCATGATTTCGGCTTGGTTTTCCAGTTGATGGGTGCCCATGCTAGCCTCTATCAACTGTGCTTTGTTACTTCTATCGGGGATCATCACGATTGTTGTTATTTCCAGCTTTGGTCAATTTCTTTCAGACTTTGATTTCTCACATGCTCTATCAATTTGATCTCCTCCGGCCATTTTTTTATTCAACTTCTGGCTGGTCCACATGTTATGAATCTCCTCTCTTTTCTTTTGTCTCTTGTCTCGCTCCAATTTTTGGATGTCAGACGTTTGCTTGTAATTCAGTTTCCCTCTTGAAGACATTTATGCTTTAGTCGATCAAACGTTGGTATGCTCTTTTCTTATGACATCTCACGGATTAGCCGACCCTTGAACACCACCTCAACTTACTCGGAGTTAGTGAAGATGGCCATGTTTATTTGCTCAAGAAGTAGTCCCTCACTTGTTTTATATCTTTGCACCTTGCTTCTAGGAATTCAGCCCACTTTTCATCTCTTTCTTCCCAGTGACCATTTTGTGGTGGTGTACCAAGTCGAGGTCAGAATTCGACAATGTCGCCTATGCCTTTGTAGAGAAAAAATTTATGAAGCAGTCTGGGAATTGTGCACAGGAATCCGCTGTGTAGTTCAATGTAGAATTTGTCTTTTATTGTATCGAGGGATGTTTGATCCTCAATAGCTTGTTCTGTTATGTAATCTTCGACAATTCTTTCAACCCACTCGTGCAGATTTGTTCGACCCTAGTTTGTATGCTTGAGGATTAATTTTTCATCAGGCGCAATTTATGCATTACCGGATTTGTTGATGTACTCGAACAAGGCTTCCAGGATAGCTTCTAGAAATGTTTCATGGGTCTCTGAGAAAAATCGTGATTGTTCTTTTTATAGCATTAGGTTATTTCTTCTTGCATATTTTTTTTATTTCTCACTCCCACCATTGGCGTATGTCTTATAAAGTGATCATCTATGTGAACATTTGCATGCCCAAGTTCAAAACTACTGGCAATGAAACCAATGTTGTAATCTAGGGAAAAGAAGGGAAGTGTTACTAGTAGTTCATTACATAAGCAAGCATAGATTCACATATACATACATATAGAAAAAGATATGCACAAAGTAGTGGAATCCCAAAGAACAACCTTTATTATATAGATGATTCAGTACAGCACAATCTCTCTCTTCTCTGATGCATACTTGTCTATTTATACCTACATATTCAGTTATCAGGCAGTTGTAACTACATAACTGCCTAGGTCGGTCGGTTAACAGAACTCTTGACCGACTTATGCTTTTGACTTCGACAGTCGACCGACTAACTCTTAGTCAATTGTCGGGTCTAGTCAACATAGTCAAATAGCCCCTACAACAGTGTGGTATACCACTAACTTCATATATTAG
>ML837920.1:45121-72029 GCA_009831015.1 Picea engelmannii | reverse complement strand
TTGTACTTGAACATTTAAGTGGGGTAAAAGGAGGTTGCCCCCTCGAAGAGGCTTATTATCTAAAATTATCTCTTTTTCAAGGCGTTGAGTACTTTTCCTGAGGTTTTTCTATGCTATATTGATGTTTGGTTCTTAACATAATTTAACATTTTCAACACATAAACCATTTGAAAAAATGTAAATACATGCATGTAACCATTAATTATCAATTCAACGTATAAAGTATGGAAACACCTATCAGAACGAGATAACGTGAAGCAACTCCTGGAAGGGGTGATGGGTGTTCTATATGCACTAAAAAAACACTAAAAACCGTCAATTAAATTTTCAACCCGGGGTAAGTAAACTTAGAGTTGTAGAAATATATATGCCAAGGCAGAAAGGATAGAGGTAGTATAGTCTAACTAAGGAAAGGGACTATCTATCTGATTCTAAGGGCTAATCTATTCAATCAAAGACTATTAATAACCAAACCTTACTAAGAAACTCAAACTATGTACCCTAGGTAACCTTTGAACAAAGGATCGATGGATAGTCCTAAGAAAGCAATTGGAAACCCTACTTAAAGCATACTAACTAAATCATGACAATAAGCAAAAGCAAATTATCTACCTAATAATCAATAACAACAACAAACTACTTTAATTAACCTACTCAAATTCAATAAGCAACTATCCTATGAAAGCAAATAAATAGACAAGCAACTACCCTATCAAAGAAAAATAGACAAGCAAACAACTACCCTATTAAAGCAAGTAAACAAGAATAAAACAACTAACTAACCTATGATAACTTCTATAGCAAGTAAACTAATGAAGATTATTAAATAAACAACTAATCAAGCTAAGAGGCAAGTGAACTCTATTCTTAAATTAAATTTCACAATAACTTCTAATTTACAAAAGGAAATCTTAATCTACAAAATTAAAAGCATTATGAAAAAAAAATTAATTAACAACTAATCTTTAATCTATTGTAAGAAAACTATTCTTTAATCTACTAAAGCAAGAAGACTATCTAATCTACAAAAGCAAGGAAATTATCTCCTAATCTATGAAAGCAAGGGAACTCAAATATAGTGTTGATGGTTATGTGAATGTCTCCAGTGTCTTATAATATCACAATGACATTTTACAATGAAAGATAATTCAATAGGGATGAACTCAATATTGACTTCGATAGCAAAGTGAAAAGTGTGAATTAGGCAATCCAATGAGAACTTAGCCATTATAGAAACAACATCAACTATCCCACATATCCATGTGATTAATCATGCATTAGTCATCAACAGTATAATGACACTATTCTAGTAAATTCAATTGCATTCTATGCTACTCAATCAAACTCATACTACTTAGATTCATAACTGGAAACTAATCTCAATAATCAACTATGAATTTTAAAATTGCAACCTAAATCTAGAAAAGGAAATTGCATGAAATAAACTAGACTAATCTGATTTAATAATTCAAATTCCAAAAAAGAGGAAATACTCATAAAAAATAAATTAAATACTATTTCAACATATGACAAGAAAGCAAATGAGAAAACTAAATGACAATTTAAATAAGCAAAGATAAATAACAACTAGATAGACAAACTAGAATTGAAAACTAAAGACTAATAACTATCCATCCACCGAAGCCCTGTCAAAGAAATTATGAATTAAAAACTATGTTTTAAACTCCGTTTCATCATAAAGAAAATCTAATCTATCATCTAATTACACACAGGATTAGTATCTAAGCTTGCAAGCTTATTTCCTATCAACTAACAAATCATTGCATATTAACAATAGCCTTCATGATCAGCTGCAAAACTAAACTAAACTAAATAAATTATGAACAACAATTTATAAAGTAAAGAAGCATAAAAACTCATATACAAGAAATGAAATAAAATGACAACTACTCTATGCAATTCTTAAGAAAAATAATTGGATATTCACCTAGACTTCTAGTGCCCCCCCCCAACAAGTCGTGGTTACTCTTCAAAGGCGAACCATGAGCTCAAGAACATGAATTCACCATTAAAACCAAAAATGTAGTCTTTACACAGTTTTAGCAAAATGAAAATAGTAAAACATCGATGAATTGTCTTTTTACTTCTAACTCTCTACTTCTTCACAATTGTTTTACCACTGAGGTGGTATTTAGAAGTTTATAGACTGAGAGGTCGACCACTGGAAGGGTCAACCCTCTCTAAAAACAACAAATCACATTTAATATGCCCTAACTGTCGGTGGCTTCTAGAAATAAGGCGAGCCAATAATCACCCAACCTAACAACCCAAATCAAGTTGTCAAAATCTCAGTAGCTAGAGGCCACGAACACAAGAAAAATTCATGTCCCTGATTCTCCCATCCCTGACCACTAATACCATAACCGCCAAATCACCCATGGTGTTTGTGCAGGACAGAGTGCCAGACGAAGTTCCAGATGGAGTAACGGACTAAGTGCCAGATGGAGTACTGGACGGAGTGCCGAATGCAAAAACAAGCTTCGATTTTGTCCTGTGACACACAAAATGCGAATTAGTTTCCTGGAAATATAAAAACATACTAAGTTACACTCAAAATCATCATAAAACATGAGTTATGCATACCTAGTGTGAATCATAGCGATTTGACACAAAAGCTCTTAAAAAATTCTTCAAAACAAGAAAATGCATATACATATTCGTCTAAAAAGGATCTAATTTCTGTCATTAAATCGATCATATCACGGGCCCAATATTACTCCCGCACCTAAGAATTTTCAGGTCCCACTGCAAACAAAAAGAAATTTCCCCTCATGACTAAGCTTGTTTAGGAGGATCAACTTTAGAAGCTTCTCCTTCTTGCTGTGAAGATTTTGTCTTATGCCTTTTGTGCTGCTTCAGTTGTTCTCTGAGTCTGTGGTTGGATTTGGTCATCTCGTCAACCAACCTTTGAAGGGAATTCACCTTTGCTTGGAGGACTTCATTATCATGGTGAAGATGTGTTTCCATAGTCTTCCTATCCTCCAACTATTGCAGCAGCTGAAAATTCTCTTTTTGTAGCTTCTCAATGGTTAGAGCAAGATCAGTTATCTCAGAAGAAGGCTTAGATCCTTTGAAATATGTAGAGTGTCTATCATTCTTTGGATATGGGGTAGGCATCGGTGAGGTAGGAGTAATAAAGGGTTTATGTAACACTCTGTTTCCCCCAATTTGTAATTAATCATAAAATAGGAATTACCATGCTAATGCATGAGGAAAATGTAAATGTATTATTGATTGAGTTGTCAATAACTGACTGTGGGGGTGAAGCCTTGAAAGTACTGGACATGATATCACTAGAGGAAGAATGTGAAAACTATAAGAGAGGGTTCATGTATTGAATAACCCCAAATCTCCCTTGATAAGGATGACAAGCCTCCTTCGAATCCCGAGGAAAGAAAATCAGTCAATGAAGAAAGCACCAGTGGTTGAATCACCAACCACCCCCATGAATGGAAACATGGGTTGTTGGTCTGAAGTACCACTGGGACTTGTAGACCTGAGCTTCCTTATGACAGAAGGAACCGGATAGGTTGGAATACCTTCCCAAGTAAGATGGACACACACACGAGAAAGGGAGACACTAGACGAGGGTGGAAGCTCACAAGGGAGAGTTGTAAATCTCTCCAACGAATCACAAACAAAAGGTTGCAAGCTTGATGCCAAAGAGAATCTAAGAAACCTCATCGAGGCCACAACCGAGTGAGAAAGCTCTGAGTTGCAGAAAACAGGACCCGAACAGAAGCTGAAACAGAGAGAGAACCCTCGAGAACTATGAGAATTCCTTGGTGATATCATGCCTTGGGATGGGGGTGGCCAGAGTGCTAAGAATGAATGCCTATGAGCCTATGGTTGGGTGGAAGGACGAAAACCCACATTCAGTTGGTTGGCGGCAACCTGTAATAGATAAGTGATTTCCTACCCTGTGTAACTTAGCTGTGACTATGTATGAATTGGTTATACTATGCATTCTTTCAGGAATGTGAATGAATGCTTAATGGATATACTGTATCCCTTCTATTTCTACTTGGTTGTATAATTAGGCAAGTAAGGAATTATATGGGTCGAACATGACTTGTTCTCATAAATTCTGGAGTTATGTAGCATCTTAAGCTAGAGCCACGAACTGTGAGCTCGTCGACCTTAGGTGTAGTTGCATGTATGATGGTTTACTCACCTAGTCGTTCTGTGTCCCTTGGAGGACGGAGTTTGTTAAGCTCATGAGAGGTAGTGCCAATATGCATAGGCCCTCTACGATCAAATAGAACCCCAGAACCCCTTATTGAAGGAGCACAATAGTTGTACTGAAGACTCTTCTAAGAGTCAAGTCCAGGAGACAGAGCGCAAAGCTCTCAAGTCTTTCATAGATGATGAAGCTTACGAAGGATAACGAGTTTCAAATACCGAAGGAGAGTACCCTTTCATTTGTTAGATGAATGAACGAGATCCTTTCGGGGGATCTGAGGTCTGTCATGACCGTTAGATTAGAGGAAGAAACGTAGGCGTTAATGCCTTGACCCCTTTCATCCTTCGCAAGTAGCGAAGGAATCAAAACTGTAGATCTCAAGATCCATGGGAGTTACCTGGACCATCCATTTGTAGAGGACACGTGGCTTTTGGTCGGCATTTCAGCACCCGGGAAACCCAAGGGTATGAACCCTAGTCTTCACAAATTGCAAAATCCCAGTACGTGAAATATTGGTATGTGAAATCCTGAAGCGGTGTAGTGTGAAATGATTTTGGCATTTCGGCACCCGGGAAACCCAAGGGTATGAACCCTCATCTTCGCAAGTTGCGAAATCCTAGTACGTGAAATCCCGGTATGTGAAACTCCGAGTCGTCTTAGTGTGAATAGGAATTCGGGGTTTGAAAAGGAAAGGGATGGCAGTTCGCTGTTCTCTTGATTCCCAAAATTCGAAGGCTCGGGTGGATAGGTGGTACATCCTAGAACCGGGGTCACATGGAGGTGACAAGTGGCGTGTTCTCGTCATAGGGAAGGAGTCGACACCCCATTGACCTATATCGTGTTTTAGTGTTCGGTATTCCAAAAGGTAAGGAACACTTACAATGGGAATTGCGAAGTCGCGAAACCCGAAAGAGATAGGTGTTGAGACTTGCGTCCTAGATGAAGGTCACATGACACCGGGACAAAGGTGGAGTCGAGTACCTCAGCCCATTTCAGATTTCGTGGCTTGAAGAGTCAAAAGACTCAACTCTCTTGCATTACAAACTCCCGTTTATCGAAATACCGATACAGCCAGGACTGTCGGATCAGGGGGAGACTCGCAACCATCAATCTCCTCGAAGGTAAGATTTCAGGTTTTGGGGTTTGCAGAGTCGAAAGACTTGACTGAATTGTATTGTGAAGTCATGAAATGCGAAAATGCACCTAGATTGTTTGGCCTATGGTCATAACCAATGATCACATGGAGGTGGACAAGGGAAGAACTAGCCTGCGCTAGACCCCCGTAGGACTTCGGGGATTCTGTCCCTCAAGAAGAGGCGAAAATATTATTATGCCATAGTGGGTGTGTGACAGTTGATGAGGAGAAGTAGGTTCAGATTTTGTCTTCTTTTGAGGCTTTAGTTCATCTACAGACACTTCCATAAGTATTTTGGGAGGACTCTTGAGATCGGAGGATACTTGGATAGGGTCCAAAGTAGTCAGGGGTTTTGCATAAGGGTTTCCTCTTGTGCTATGGGTACTCTTCCGAAAGGTTTCTCTATCAAATTGATTAGCTCCTCTCCTATTTTTGGGAACTGTAGGAACGTCTTGTTGAATTACTTCTTGGAGATTTGTGGGTGTGGGATCAATAGATATTGAAGGCATATGAAGATTAGCAATAGGATTTCTTTGATCTTTACTCTTGGTATTTTTACATGATGAGGATGCAAGGGTTTCAACAATCTTCTTGGATTTTTGTTTTGGTAAGGAAATGGTTTGAGCAGGAGGGTTTGGAGTCCTTGGAGAGTGGGGCTTGGATGGAGAAATAGTCCTTAGACCAAGTGTCTTTTTTCCAGTCTTAATTTTCAAGTGAGGGTTTGCAAATTGATAAATGAATTCATCCAAAGTTTGCCCCTGTTTTTCTAATTCAGCTAAAACAAGGAGTTTGATCAAGCCATGGTGAAAGAGGCTATTGTGGGGGTTGTTTACATTCTTCCTCACTTGATAGGACACATTCTCCAAGCTCTTTAGAAAGTAGAAGGGAAAATTCAATAGTTTATTGAGCTGAAAATGAGCTAACAATCTAAAGTGACAGGCTTTAATGGTGGAATATCTACCTTCACATGTGATCATAATGGTGATGAATATGAGAGGGTTGATCAGATCCTATTTTATCCATTCCTTGGAGTATCCTTTAGCTCCTGAGATGTTTTGAAATTCTGGTTTAAAAACCATGTTATAACTTGATCGTAGCAGCTGGTGGTTTTTAAACCATCTATCTCCCACTCTTGGAAGCTTCGTGGTTGTGGCTATGGATTCCTCTGAGACCCCAAAGGTGAGAGTCCCCATGCGCACTATCTTCCCATCGAAATCGAGGGAAAATTGCATTGAGATTCCATCTTCGTGGCCCTGGAAGAGGGATAAAAACGACCCCCAGCCTGCATGCAAAAATACCTCCCTGCACTGTGCAAACTTAGGAATGGTGAAAAGGTCTACGTAGGAAGAGGGCTCATACCTTTTGGGAATTGTGATGATGTGAAGGTATGAACATAGGAGAAATTCACCAAGAGAGGGTGCGATCGAGCCAAGAAATGGCACGATTTGAACAGAGGTCGAACGTGTCTTGAACATAGGAACAAATAAACATAGGCTGAGCGCATTTTAAAACAGGGGAAAATGCAAATGGCAGAGGTGAATTGGAATAATAGGTAACCCAATCCCATTTTTCAATGCGCCTAGGGTGGAATTGGTTGCACACATGCACGCATGAGTTGCCATGTGTGAGAAAATTCAAATTTGAAGGCTCTTTTTTGGGGACAATATTAATGATGCAAAGTTAGATCAATGTCCAAGTCTTTTGACTTGGACATTTGATCATGAAAATGTCTAAAGTTTGCATCCTCAATCTTGATTGCCCTAAACCAATTTAATTAAATGTCATTGATTCCTGGTTACCTAAAATTGTGGGCAGTTGCTGGTGTGTATATTCATATGGCACTTCGTTCAACACCTCATAAGACACATCATCCGACACCTCATACAGTACCTCTGTGTTAAATACATTTTTACCTCCTGTAATCGACAACCTGCAATATTGAAATGGTTTTGACAATTGTTAGCGTTCAAATAAAATCTGATCTGAAAAAAACCTTTGAAAAATGATGCCTAATATTGTGTGGGACTTTTGACTGCCTTCCTGAGATATAAATGCAGATTTGAAAGTACCATTGGAAATCTTAGAATTTCTATATTTCAATCGACTATTAAAGAATGTAAAACGGACTCTCCACGACTCAGAAATTCGATTTTTCCCAAGGCAGTTTTCATTAAAAAATGTGTGCTTTCACCAGCTCATTGGTTTTGAAATATGCTAGTCAGTTGTTGAAATCTTTCCTTTTCACCAGCTAAAGGGGCAGATTTAGGACAAAAGAGCTGGTGAAAGCGCAAAAGAGTCCAGAAACGTCTTCTTTCTGCCCAGATCACGAATTTTTAATTCCTAAACATGTGGGAAAGGTGTCAAATGATGAATAATAATTAGGAGAAGCTAGAATATCTTTCTCATCAAGTTTTAAAGACATATGGTAAGGAAATAACACCAAATGGCATGATTTATCTTGACAGAAAGTGCCTAGTCATCAAAGACAGATTTTTGAATCTGTGATTTTCATCAACAAATTGCCAAATAATGCTTCAGCTGTCAATTTCGATTTGTAATGATCAGATTAGATATATTTGGTTAAATATTATGTCTATTTTAGGTATTTCAGATCCATTAAAATAGGATCTGAAATCTTGATGTAAAGGCTATAAAGCCACAAACTGTTGATGAACAAGGGGGTTTGATTTTTGATATAGAAATACTTATTGGAAGCAGACTTTTCAGTATGATAATACAAATCACAGTTTTCTCTCTCTATTGATGTCAGATTCTCACCTTTCCTTTTGTACTCTTATTGAAGTTGTTTTAGCTGCAGATGACTGTCATCTCATTGGTTAGCTCATAGCTTGATTAATAGTTTCTTATAATTGTTTATTAAACCCTACATTGTATTTGGTTTATAAGCATTGTTTTCTCACCCACTTAAAAGCTATCATTTGATTATTGATCCTTGAAAGCATTGGTTCATTTGATTCCCTTTTTGACTGTCTGAATACCATCTGTAATTGAGTTATCCCATTGATCCACACATACAAAAACACAAAAACAAGTTTACCTTAAGTTACCAAGCATCTTTGACCCACAATCTCAAAGAGTTTCTTGGAGTGATAACAAATTGGTGCTGTTGTCGGGGAACAGAAGTCTGAAGTTGAAGATAACTTCCCTGGGACAAGACATAGATCCAACTTTGATAATAGACAAAGCCTAGACATTTTCTTGGCTGTAATCATCTATCTGGCGACTCCATGAAAGACGGATTCAGTGGCGACTCCACAATATTCAGATGTCAAAATCGTTTGTTGCTCTTTTGGCTCAGAGGTTTTCACCTCTGGACTTCTCTTCAGTTCCTGGTTTCCCACATCCAGTACCTCATATGTCAGAATGGGGAGGTTTTCTACCTATATTCAAAGAGGAGAAAGAAGATAATCTTGTAGAACACCTCAAAAAGTTTCATGAGTGCATGGATCTACTAGATATACATCATGAAGATGTTGATATGAAAATGTTCATGCATTCATTGGAGGGTGATGCACATAAGTGGTATTTTTCTTTACCTCCTTCAAGCATTTCATCTTTGAAAATTTTCACAGAGTCTTCAATGAACGTTGCAAAAGGTTCTTTTCAAATCAGTTTTTATTTGGTAATTGCTGTGAAGAATATGGATTGGATAATAAAGTCAAAAATGAAAATAGAGAATAATTTCTCCCTCATATCCCGCAACAACTCCCAAATGATCTTCATGATGATGTGCTTTCCCATCAAAACAAACTAGAACTAGATAATAAAGGAGCTGAAGATTCTCCCATTAACATTATCTCTGATTTTCATCAATCAGAAGAATTAATTTCTTTAGTTAAGAATCATGAGAATCATTTTTCTGTTGGTCATACATCCATTGAAATCAGTAAAGGTAGTTCACAGTTTTCAGATTTGTGTATCAAGGGAAGTTGCATTTATGATGAGGAACAAGGTGATATTTTTCAAAATCTATCTCAAAATCCTATTGTTGATAACTCTATGCCATGATTTTCATCTCTATCATTAGAAATGTTTCATGATCTTCCTATATTTGATAAATATAATGATGGGGAGGAAGTTGTTGAGGTTTCTGAAGATTTGGTTATTTCTGGAATTTCATTTCGTTCTACAATTCAACACAGAGATGATAAAAAATGTATGCACACTGTGGTTAATGATAGATATGAAGAGTATGTTGCTATAGAGGATATTTTTATTTATGATTGAGAGATTGGAAATCCACACTATGATAACCATAGTGATGCTTTGAACATTGTATTAAATGCATATATTAAAGATGTTTGTCATGAATATGAGATTGTCCCCTTTGAAAACCCTAAAGATGATTATCAGATCGATACATTAGCAGGTGACAGTTTCATATCTGCAACATATTCTAAAGACAACCCTCAGATTTCTGATTTGCAGACAGAGGGAGATTGCAGCAAGCAGGAGGAAGACAATGAGAAGAAATCATCTCAAGAACAAAATACTGGCATCATTTATGAATTAGATATCAAACAAGAAGGGATTAACAGTCAAATCAACTCACTGCTATTTTCAGAATTGCAGAAACCTGCTTATGAGTAGATCCATATATCAGAAGGAGAAGAAAGGATTGCGCAACAAACATAGTTGGTTTCTTTCTATGATCTTCTAGCCATTTATATGGAGTTATGTTTTTCAAAAGTCTTCAGTTCTGTAATTTTTGGAATCAAAGCAAATGATGATTTTATGTATGCTCTGGAAGTTGAAATTCTGTTGCACAACATGAAGTGTTCTCTGAAATTTATCTGCATGCAAAGAAATTTTGTAAATAGTTCCATGTTATCATGGCTTCATTGGAAGTATGATTTCACGTGATAAGCATGTTTTTACTTGTTAAGGTTAGCAGTAAGCAGTTGAATAAGCTCTTCATATGAGCAAATAGATTGCTTTTAGTTTTCTTGAATAAGCAGGCTACAACAAACTACAGACAGTTTTCAATTTAGCAGAGGATTAGGTGAAAAAGCTAGTTTGTTTCAGTTTTAGTGATAGCATGGTCATAAATAGAGTTCCATACATTTTTTTAGAAATTCAAATGTCGAAATATAGGTTATAATTTATTATTTCCTATTGTTATTTCTCAATAATAAATTGATTGTCAAAGGTCTGTTCAAAAAATTTGAAGAAAATATTTTCAACAGCTAACATCTGTTTTGAAGTTGAAGTTAGCTGGTGAAAGTTCAAAGTTTCAATGGCTAAATTGCACTCTCAGCAGCAAGTGAGCCGGTGAAAGTGTTGATATTGGTTTTTTCTCCAACACCTTAAAAACTCGAAGAGACATGTTGTACACATGTCATATAATCATGATGGCATTTTAAATAGAGGCACATTAATAGTTACACGTTTTCACCATGTCTTAGTGGAATATGATGATGGATTTGGTCATATGGTAGATGGAGGATAGTTTTAAGAGTGGTGAATGATCTGATCATCATTACATCCAGACATTCAAGATCATTTTCACCAACACCAACGTTTTCCTCATTTTGGCAAAAGTTACTGTGTCAACCATGTGCAGATAAACTGGTAATTATTTGCAAATGGAAAGGAAGCGAGGAGTACCACCTCTATGGAAAGCATTAAGACAACATAACTCATTTTCCGTCACACCCAGAAGTTTATCATTTTTTCTCAAACGTAGGGTGTATAACCTATGTTGAAATATTGCAGGAGGGTTATCACCAGGTGATAGCAGAGATTTTTGCAAAATCATATGATGGAAAGAAAGCTACAGTAGGCTCTTTGGAACTGATAGTTGATGAAGCTGCCATTGCTTCAGCTACTGGCTTACCCAGAACAGGTCAGAGTTGGTTTAAAACGACAGTACCAAGAACCTAGATTTTAGATCATATTTGAAAACATAATTCCAAAGTATAATCTGGAAGAAGAGTATTCTTGTTTCCTAACTGGAAGATGAATGACAAGTTCTATTCAAATCCATTCAGCTGTATGTAACCTCAGAGGGAAGGTATGATAAGTTGATGTTATATCATTTTAGAAATGTAGACCACTTCACAAGGAAAGTCCTTTTGAATCTACCCTTCTTTCTTCATAGAAGTTTAACAAAGGTATGCAACAAAATTAGAGCCAAGTCTTTCAGCATCAAAAATACCCTTTGTCATTATGGTCTGATTAAAATGATTATTTTGGAGAAATTAAGACAAAGAGACAGAACATGACAACATTTTGTTTTTGGGGAAGGATTTGAAAATCTACCATAGCCTGGAAGTGAAAAGAAAAAAACGGGTAAGAAACAGCCTACTCCTCACAACGGCTCAAGAAAAAGGAGAGCTCTCTCATCTATACCACCAGGAGAAACATCCAGCAAAAGAAATCCAGATGATTGCAAGCTTACTAAGAAATTGAAAAGGAAAATCAAGCAACAAGAGGTTCTAGAGAGATTCATAAAGGAAAGACATGAAATTTTGTTAAAGAATTTCACTAAAACTGATGAAACTTTAAAGAAACTGGCATTGAAGAGAGTCAAGGAAAAGAAACAGAAAAGAAGATTGTGAAAGATAACAACAAGCTTTGGAGAATATCCAGATGATAAATTGTAAAGGTTGAATGACTCCATGCCCAATACTAAAGGCACAAGGTCTGCCAGTTTAAAAAACCTCGCAGGGAGATCTCCATCCCTGTTGGAGCCAGATGTTAGCAATCAAATTAAAACTGATCTGAAAAGAACCTTTGAAACATGATGACTAATATTGCGGGGGAATTTTGACTGCCTTCCCAAGCTCTAAATGCAGATTTGAAAGTACCATTGGAAAGATTAGGATTTCCATATGTCAATCGACTATTCAAGCATGTAAAATGAACTCTCCACGGCTCAAAAATTTGATTTTTCCCAAGGCAGTTTTCATTAAAAAAATTGTTCTTTCACCAGCTCATTGGTTTTGAAATTTGCTAGTTAACTGTTGAAATATTTCCTTTTCACTAGCTAAAGGGGAGTATTCTAGAAAAAAGAGTTGGTGAAAGCGCAGAAGAGTCCAGAAGCGTCTTCTTTCAACCCAAATCGCGAATTTTTAATTCTTGAACACGTGGGAAAGGTGTCAAATGATTGATAATAATTAGGAGAAGCTAGAATATATTTCTCATCAAGTTTTAAAGACATATGGTAAGGAAATAACACCAAATGGCATGATTTCTCTTGACAGAAAGCACCCAGTCATTAAAGACAGATTTTTGAATCTGTGATTTTCATCAGCAAATTGCCAAATAATGCTTCAGCTGTCAATTTCAATTTGTAATGATAAGATTAGATCTATTTTGTTAAATATTATGTCTATTTTAGGTATTTAAGATCCATTAAAATAGGATCTGAAATCTTGATGTAAAGGCTACAAAGCCACAAACTGTTGCTGAACAAGGTGGTTTGATTTTGGATACAAAAATACTTATTGTAAGCAGACTTTTCAGTATGATAATACAAATCACAGTTTTCTCTCTCTATTGATGTCAGATTCTCACCTTTCCTTCTGTTCTCTTATTCAAGTTGTTTTAGCTGCAGATGACTGTCATCTCATTGGTTAGCTCATAGCTTGATTAATATTTTCTTATCATTGTTTATTAAACCCTACATTTGTATTTGGTTTATAAGCATTGTTTTCTCACCCACTTAAAAGCTATCATTTGATTATTGATCCTAGAGAGCACTGGTTCATTTGATTCTCTTTTTGACTGTCTAAATACCATCTTTAATTGAGTTATCCCATTGATCCACACATACAAAAACAAAAAAACAAGTTTGCCTTAAGTTACCAAGCATCTTTGACCCACAACCTCAAAGAGTTTCTTGGAGTGATAACAACAGTCACAATGATTAAGAGAAGAGGCAGAGTGTTCCATTGTTATTGATTTTTCCACCATGATTACTCAATCCACTTGCATAGAACATGTAATGTCAATCCTATAATGATCGGCATGTAACGGAAGTAAACCAATAACATGATCTGTTAAGGATATGTACAACAATTTATAGCACACATGAGTTTAGCATTTCAAACAAATGACAACTGATGTAATAACCCATATCATGAAAACAATACATAAATTTTTACAAAGATTTACTTCTCTAGGCAATGATCATTTGTCAACTCATGAACCCCTCCCCCACACCTAAGTATTATGATAACTCACGATCAAAAGTATAATAAATTGATCAATTCTCCCAATCGCTGAAGATTTATAGTTTGTGAAGTGTAAAGATAAATTTCACAGATTGGTCTAGCTAGACGGTTAGAATATGGCCCCACCTATAAGATAAGAAATCTTATATATAGATAATAAGAGGTAGGAAAGAGAGTTTCAAGATAGTCTTAGAGTTAGTTCCCAATGGAAAGTTTATGGAGTTCATTAACCTTATATTGACCATACATACTTCATGTCAGCTTTGTCTACAAGTAATGTCGTACATAAGGACAAGTTAAATTTATTTAAGTTTTTTTTAGATTACCATCCTCGCTAGGTAGAATGCCCCACTGCCAACAAGCCTTTTCAGTACTCCAGTGGGTTTACCTAGTCATACCACATGCCGGTACCCGCTACCAACAGACCTGTTCAGTATCCCGATGGGTTAGCCTCTTACACCCTCAGACACTGGCCCTCCATATTTTAAGATTTTAGTATAAGATTTCTTTATGCAAGAAGATGGGGGGATAGCTTTGAAAACAATTTTTTCTTTCCTTTTTTTTTTTCAATTGGGATGGTATTTATGTTAGAGGATGTCTTTCTGTTATATTCCTTAGTGATTGTCCTGATGTAAGGGGCACTTAAGAGGACGAGGCCTATCTAAAGATATGATATAATCAAGCTATTTAGTATGTAGTGGATGGTACCATTGAGAAAGAACAGAAAGGTATCTCTAGGCTCAACTCACTTTCTTCTTTTGTAGGTATTCTGATGTTTCCATGACTAACTACTAATCAGACCTCCTTGTTACTTTTTAATAAATATACTTTACTCACTTACTCATGTTCTTTGGGAAAACTATATGAGAGACCTCTAAGCTTGATGGTTATGGTATCACTTCCTTATATAGTGGTGAAGATTTTCAAGAGCAACTGCTTTTAAAATGCCTTAAGAAAAAGAGAAGATGAACATCTTTGCAAGAATATGGCTAATTACAGCAAGCCAATATTCATTTGATGCTTAGGAGACAACAAGGTTCAAGTGTAACAATTTTTTGAAGAAAAAACCTTCTTTTATATTCCCTTGAAACTGTCTACTCCTGGTGAGATAAATACCTAGAATTGCTTATCAACAAAATTCAAAATTATTTACATATGTACAGTAAAAAATTCATAAAAAATTCAAGAACAAGGGGGGGCTTCCCCATCTACTAAGGACAATGCCTTGTCAGTTGACATAACCTATAGAAAGTCTTCCTTGGAAATGGGCTTATGATAAAATTTGAGTCGGTGTCCATTTACTACAAAAGAGACTTGTCCATTGTCAATTGTTTTTATTTTCACAGCTCCATTTTCATATACAGTGACTACCTCGTACAGACCCAACCATCGGGTGGTGAGTTTTCCTTTGAAGGTTTTAAATCGGGAATCAAACAACACAGCCCAATCACTAGGTTGGAAGTGTTTCTTCTTAATAAACTTGTCATGCCACTTGCTCCTCTGGTTTTGGACTAATATTGTTCATTGGATGGCATCTTGCCTGATCTCATCCAACTCATTCAATTGTAGGGCTCGTTGTTTCTGAGCCTCATCTAAGTTTAATCCCAATTTTACGGCAATATGGAAGGTCCTTACCTGGAATTCTATTGGTAGAAGTACTTGTTTCCCGTACACTATCTCATAAGGGGTATGCCCAATGGTGTTCCTCCAGGTGGTCCAATATGCCCACAAAGCCTCTGGAAGCCTATCAACCCAATCCCGGTGATGTAATTGAACAATCTTGGTTAATATAGCTTCCAAAACTTTGTGTGTAGATTCTACCTGACCATTGGCTTGCGGGTGGTATGGATAATATTATAGTGTTTAATCCCATATTTCTCTGTTAGCTCTCTCATCAGCTTGGAAGTGAATTAAGTGCCTTGGTCTGTAACAATTTCATGTGGGACACCGAAGTGGGTAAATATGTCTTCATAGATGAATTCGACAACAAACTTTTATGTAGCCCTGAATAGGGATTTTTCCTCTACCCACTTGGTGACATAGTCAGTACAAACCAAAATATAGTTCTCCTTATGGGACATGGGTGAAATTGGTCCTACGAAGTCAAGGGCCCATTTTTCGAAAGGTTCAATCATAACTTGGGCACACAAGGGAATTTCGTTAGTTGACGTAGGTCTTCCTATACTTTGGCAATTATCACAACTCCTCACATACTTGGCAACAACTTTGAAAATTCTAGGCCAATAGTAACCTAAATGTAACACCTTATATGTTGTACATTTGTTAGAAACATGGCCACCAAATGGTCCATCATGAAAACTTCGTAGTATTTCTAGTACCTCATCTTCTCGGAAACATCTAAGAATAATCAAATCAGGACCTGTGAAAAAAATGTCATGGCCAACCCAAGAGTAATTAGCACTCTGTGTAATAATTTTATGATTTTCATGAGGTCACAAATGAGACGGTAACTTCCTAGTAGCCAAATAGTTTTCCATATCTGCAAACCATGGGGTATTTACAGAGAGGGAAGAAAGGTGCTCATCTGGGAAACTATCATCTACATGGATATCATCATCCTCATTTTTATTCGTGAAAGATAATCAGCTACCAAATTATCCTTTCCAGGTCGGTCAAGCATGGTGATATTGAACTCTTGCAACAACAGGAGCCACCTAGTCACTCGGCCATTAGTTATGGGTTTATTCATCATAAATCTAATGGTGGAATGATATGTATGTAAAAATACTTCGTGACCTATAATGTAATGATGAACCTTATTGATAGCATGAACTACTGCCAAGAATTCCTTCTCGATAACTGTGTAGTTTAACTCGGCAGGGGACAAGTTCTTGCTGGCAAAATAAATGGCATAGGACTGTTGGTCCTCTTTCTTCCCTAATACTTTCCCTATTGTAGTGTCAGAGGCATCAATAGATATGTGAAATGGGAGATTCCAATTGGGCCCTCTAAGAAATGGTGCCACATACAACTTAGCTGTCAGGGTTTCAAAGGTAGTTTGACGCTGCTAAGTCTAAACAAAATCAACATATTTTATTAGCAATCCAAACATGGGTGCAACAATCTTTGTAAAATTTTCAATAAACCGCCGGTAGTATCCGACATGTCCAAGAAATATTCTCACCTCTTTCTGAGTTTTGGGGGGTGGAATTCTGATGATGACCTCAATCTTTACAGGATCAAATTTTATCCCTTCTGATGAAACATTATGTCCTAGAACCACTCCTTCAGTTAACAACATTTTACATTTTTCATGACTTAGAGATAGGTTCATTTCTTGGCATCTGATAAGGAATTTTTCTAAGTTATCTAAGGCTTCCTAGTAAGTGTTTCCATAAACTGTGAAGTCATCCATGTAGACTTCCAAACAATCATGAATAAGATCAACAAATATCCCAAGTGCTGCTCATTGAAATGTGGCAGGAGCATTACACAATCCAAATGGTGCCCTAAGGACAAGTAAAGGTAGTTTTGTCCTAATCCTTGGGTGCTATGAGAATTTGATTGTACCCACTATATCCATCTAAAAAGGAGAAATACTTCTTTCTAGACAGGGTATCCAAAACTTGGTCAATGAAAGGAAGAGGAAGGTAATCCTTTAGAGTGGCTTTGTTGAGATCCAGGAAATCAACATAAATTCTCCATTTTCCGGTCACTTTCTTTGGAACCACTACAAGTGGGGATACCCACTTACTGTCAGATATAGGATAAATAAATCCGACATTTAATAACTTTTGGATATCCTCCTTTACTATATGTTTAAGTGTTGGGTTCATCCTTCTATGGGGTTGCCTAACAGGTGTTACTTCTCCCTAGGTATATATGTGATGGATACATGTGTCAGGGTGTATACCCTTCATGTTAGTGTATTCCCAGGAGAATGCTCCTGATTGTTCTTTAAGAATACTTACTAATTGTTTTTTTTGGTCTGCATCTAGCCCGAAGTTTATATGTAAAAATTTCCCTGGACTAATCTAGTAGAGCATAGTATAAGATGTGGTAGACTCATCTATCTCGAAGATAAAATATGTTGAAGACAAAATGGATGGGTCTAATTGTTCCTAAAATTATTCCCCAAACATGTACTCAAATTGGGGAAATGATTGTGGAAAATCAACACATGTGGTAGCAGAAATGAATTGGTTTAGCACATTTTCTATTGTGTGTTCCTGAAGTGCCCAGGCATGGTCACTTGGCAACATGGGTTCTTCCCAGTACTCATTCTCATATGGACATTCAATCCACCATATATTCTCCATGATAGGTTGGGTCGGAGGGTATATGGTGAGATTCTAGTTAGAAATTCCATTTGAGATGGTCATTTCTCCCTCTCTGCAGCCAATAAATGCATTGGTTGTGGCTAACCAAGGTCTTCCTAAAATGAAGGGATGGCCTTTAGTAGGATTCTTTGAGTGGATGACAAGAAAATCTACTGTGTACTCCCATGAGGCTAAAGTAACTATGATATCATCTAAAATTCCTTCAGGTATAACCCTTGTCTTATCTGCTAATTCTAAAATGGTTGGGGTACGTCTAAGAAGAGGTTTTAACTATAAATTCTCCAAGGTAGTAGCGGTCATAACATTGATGGCTGTCCCTAGGTCTATGAGAGTGTTCCCAATGGAAACCTCATTAATGGTTATGGTCACTACGAGGTTTCTGTGGTTCCCATATTTTCCTATCTTAGGCTTCTCTGATATGTACTCAGAAAGTTCTCCTATCAAATGTACTGTAGGAGGGTCCTTTTGCTTCCTACCTGGCTTCTTAATACACAATTATTTGACTACCTTATTTTATATTAGAATG
This sequence comes from Picea engelmannii, assembly GCA_009831015.1. Classification (NCBI taxonomy): domain Eukaryota; kingdom Viridiplantae; phylum Streptophyta; class Pinopsida; order Pinales; family Pinaceae; genus Picea; species Picea engelmannii. The sequence continues at coordinate 53,665 of ML837920.1, read as the reverse complement.
TCTTTAATGGCTTGTAACAAAAGAATCTTGACACAAATATTCTTCAATTCATTCAAGATGTCAAATTCCGGTCAGGTGGTAGGTTTCTTGATTACCAATCTTTCTGTATAAGGAGAGGCCTTCGTAATTTGTGAAGGTTCATTTTGGGGAAGATTGGGTTCTTGGTCCTTAGTAATAATAACATATTCCCACCTAGTGTCATACGTGGGTTGTTTGGTGGTTTCTTCTTCTTCTTCATCCTCCTGGATGACTACTAAAGGCCTCTTCCACTCCAGAACTTTTCTCGATCTTAGTTGAATCTCCTATAATGGAACAGGAGTAATAACATATGTCACGAAGGCCTGCATCTCAACATTGTGAAGAGGTTGATCGAGTTTATTATTGGGATTGGGAATTGGTTGTGCCGACAATAATTTCGGTATCGGGGATCTTACATTGTGATATTGTTGTGGTTGTTGTTGTGGGATAGGAGGTAAAGGTGGTGGAACAAAACCTGACAGAAGTTGCAGAGTCTTTGGTGGAAACTGAGGATAAGGATGGTTGGACATAGGAACAGGTGGATCTTGACGGTTTCCTTGGTTATGTCCTCCTCTCCATCCTTGAAGCCAAGGATGTTGGTATTGATTAGACTAGTTTTTCCAACTTGGTGAGTTCCACTATTGTTGTTGTTGTTGATATTAGGGTGGAACTTGAGACTATGGATCTGGGTATGTAGGTTGGTTCCTAGGCTACCATGGCCTCCTGGGTGCATAAGAGGACTCCCTAGGATCCCCACTCCTATATATGTCTAACAAACTGGGAAATGATGAACATTTCTCTGTTGAATGGTCTTATGTGCATAAGCCACAAACTTAAATGTTATCTAATGGGCATTCCCTTGAGGAATGCTTCCTCCCGTATCTTGGACAATATATGCTCATTACTGCATTTTCCTCTTCATGTTTCCTTTTAATTTTAAGGGTGTCCAACTGGGAACCTATTTTGCTTAATATATATGTCTTGAAGTTCTCTAAAATGTTCCCTATCTCTTCTCTTGTGATACCACCTGAACTAACTGGTTTTAAGTTTCTATTAAAAGGGTCCCGAACATTCTTTCCTATTTTAGATCTACTCCTTGAGTAATTCTTACACATTTCACATATTTCAACAAATGGTTTATGAGATATGTCACCTGATTCCATCAGGTTAAGCATCTCTAGGTATTCTTTTGAAATTCCTTTAAGGAAAATATCCCTAACTGCATCCTCTGGGAGGTCATGGTATTTTGACTTCTGGGAGATGTATGCAAATCGTTCCATATAGTCCTCGAGAATCTCATCTTCTAACTATTGGACTTTAAAGATGTCATTACGATATTATTTGGTCTTGCAATAGTCTTGGTACTTAAGAAATATATCTTTCATGGCTTCCCAAGACCTAATGCTAGATTCTCCCAACCCCATGAACCATCTTAGTGCAGAGTCCTTGAGGGTGGTAGGAAAGAGTTTTAGTTTCTGGACATCTTGTAGGTAGTTGTAGCTCCTACACAAGATGTCGAACTCAAATAGGAAGGTATCTGGATATTCACTTCTTTTACCATAAAAGGTAGGCAATGCTGAGAGGGGAATGATTTTCATATTGACATTTGGGCTGGTGTCCAAAATTGGAAACGCGAAGGTAGTTTCATTTTGGTTTCCAGCTTCTTCTTCCTCCCCGCGTCTTACATTGTTATGATCCTCCTGATCATCCATATTGGTTTGGTTTCCAAAAAGAGAGTACTTAAGTGGTTTTATTTTTGAAGAGAGCAAGGAATACCTCTGATGGGAAAGTCTTCCTATTGTTTGGGTGTCTGGGACTCTACTCGAGTCGGTTGAGATTATTGGTTCCAAAGTTTCAGTGTCAACTTGAGATACAATTATGTTGGCTGAATTACCAAACAAGGTGTTCACCTATTTAGGGTTTATGATGTCTTCAAAGTTAGGATCTCTTGATGGTGGTAAGAAAACAAAGGTTGTATTGTTTGGTTTAGTGGAAGGCTCGAGTGGTCTTGTCTCCTATACTAATATTATTGATGCTTCAATTTTCTGCTCTATAGTGCTCCCTATATTAGTGTCTTCAGAGACTACTTTATCTCTTTGGGTTGAGCTAGCTCTTGTTTTTCGGTATCAGTCTGCGGAATTTATGAGTGGAACATTCCTTCTCCCAAAAAGGTCGGAAAAAACCTTGGTTGAAATATTTGATTTAGATTTAATGTATCTACCTTTTGGGTCTCTAGGTCTATTCATGAAAGTAAACAAAAAGAAAAAGAAAAACTACCATTGGGTTTGGGGGAACCTGCTATAGCAGATGAGTAGGTTCTTACCTCTCGTCTTAAATCTCCCCTGCCACCAAACTAATGCTAAAGTTTAGAAGTGATCTATTTCCTAACTATTTCCTACCTTGAGACAATTCCTCGACAATGGTGCCAAAAATGATGGGTGTTCTATATGCACTAAAAAAACACTAAAAACCCTCAATTAAATTATCAACCCAGGGCAAGTAAACTTAGAGTTGTAGCAATATATATGCCAAGGAAGAAAGGCTATAGGTAGTATAGTCTAACTAAGGAAAGGGGCTATCTAAGGGCTAATATATTCAAGAAAAGACTATTAATAACCAAACCTTACTAAGAAACTCAAACTATGTACCCTAGGTAACCTTTGAACAAAGAATCGATGGATAGTCCTAATAAGAAATTGGAAACCCTACTTAAAGAAAACTAATTTAATCATGGAAATAAGCAAAAACAAACTATCTACCTAATAAGCAATAACATCAGCAAACTACTTTAATTAACCTACTCAAATTCTATAAGAAACTATCCTATGAAAGTAAATAAATGGACAAGCAACTACCATATCAAAGAAAAATAGACAAGCAAGCAACTACCCTATTAAAGCAAGTAAACAAGCATCAAACAACTAACTAACCTATGATAACTTCTACAACAAGTAAACTAATCAAGATTATTCAATAAACAACTAATCAAGCTAAGAGGCAAGTGAACTCTATTCTTAAATTAAATTTCACAATAACTTCTAATTTACAAAAGGAAATCTTAATCTACGAAATTGAAAGCATTATGACAATAAAAGTAATTAACAACTAATCTTTAATCTATGATAAGAAAACTGTTCTTTAATCTACTAAAGAAAGAAGACTATCTAATCTACAAAAGCAAGGAAACTATATTCTAATCTATGAAAGCAAGGGAACTCAAATATAGTGTTGATGGTTATGTGAATGTCTCCGGTGTCTTATAATATCACAATGACATTTTATAATGAAAGATAATTCAAGAAGGATGAACTCAATATTGACTTCGATAGAAAAGTGAAAAGTGTGAATTAGGCAATCCAGTGAGAACATAGCCATTATATAAACAACATCAACTATCCTGCATATCCATGTAATTAATCATGCATTAGTCATCAATAGTATAAGGACACTATTCTAGTAAATTCAATTGCATTCTATGCTACTCAAGCAAACTCATACTACTTATATTCATAACTGGAAACTAAGCTCAATAATCAACTATGAATTAAAATTGCAACCTAAATCTAGAAAAGGAAATTGCATGAAATAAACTAGACTAATATGATTTAATAATTCAAATTGCAAAAAGAGGAAATACTCATAAACATAAATTTAAATACTATTTCAGCATATGACAAGAAAGAAAATGAACAAACTAAATGACAATTTAAATAAGCAAGTCTAAATAGAAACTAGATAAACAAACTAGAATTGAAAACTAAAGACTAATAACTATCCATCCACCGAAGTGCTATCAAAGAAATCATGAATTAAAAACTTTGTTTTAAACTCTGTTTTGGCATAAAGAAAATCTAATTTATCATCTAATTAGACACGGGGTTAATATCTAAGCTTGCAAGTTTATTTCCTAACAACTAATAGATCATTTCATATTAACAATAGCCTTCATGATCACCTGCAAAACTGAACTAAACTAAATAAATTATGAACAACAATTTATAAAGTAAAGAAGCATAAAAACTAATATACAAGAAATAAAATAAAATGACAACTACGCTATGCAATTCATAAGAAAACTAAATTGATATTCACCCAGACTATTGGTGGCCCCCCCAACAAGTCATGGTTACTCTTCAAAGGCAAACCACGAGCTCAAGAACACAAATTCACCATTAAAACCAAAAACACAGTCTTTACACAGCTTTGGCAAAATGAAAATAGTAAAACAGAGTTGAATTGTCTTTTTACTTCTAACTCTCTACTTCTTCACAATTGTCTGACCACTGAGGTGGTATTTATAAGTTTACAGACTGAGAGGTTGACCACTGGAAGGGTCGACCCTCTCTAAAAACAACAAATCACATTTAATATGCCCTAACTGTTGGTGGCTTCTAGAAATAAGGTGAGCCAATATTCGCCCAACCTAACAACCCAAATCGATTTGTCAAAAGCTTAGTAGCTAGAGGCCACGAGCATAAGCAAAACCCATGTCTCTGATTCTCCCATCCCTGGCCGTTGATACCATAACCGCCAAATCGCCCATGGTTTTTGTGTAGGACAGAGTGTCGGACGGAGTGTCAGATGGAGTACCAGACTGAGTGTCGGATGCAAAAACAAGCAGTGATTTTTCCCTGTAACACACAAAATGCAAATTAGTTTCTGGAAACATAAAAACATACTGAATTACACTCAAAATCATCATAAAACATGAGTTATGCATACCTTTTGTGAATGATAGCGATTTGACATAAAAGCTCTTCAAAAACTCTTCAAAATAGGAAAACACATATACATATTTGGACAAAAAGGATCTAATTATCGTCATTAAATTGATCATATCATGGGCCCAACAAGGGGTGCACGTTTCCACCCAACCATAGGCTTAGTCACTCCTAATGGATTTAACACTAGCAACTCCCAAGCTAGACCACGATGCTTTTAGATTCAATCTCTTCTTTCGGGACATAAATAGATAGGGATGAAGGTTACTCTCCTCTTGACTCAGTTTCTATTTCCCGTGATCAAAACACACTCTTTCCACAGTTCTTCCTCAAACCCAAGAGCTCAGTCTCTCGTCTCTACACTCTTCGCAGGTCCTCCTTCCCTGACCCCGATGATTTTCTTTCTTGCCTTTCTTAGCAAGATTGTGTGTGGCCCAAATTCCCAGTCCATGGTCAGGTCTGGAAGCCTTACATATGGGCATTCTTCCCCATCCCCTCATTAACTCTTGAGGAGGTCTTCCCACCTACCAACCTGACTATAATTCAGTCCTGGGTCAGAGGGTTGTTTTGATCCTTTGCAATTTAAATCCAACAAAGTACTGGTTCAGTGGAAGTTAACGCAATCATTCCTGGTCCCCTCCACCATATCTTTCATAGCATTTGTGGTCTCTCTTAAAACATCCCCTTTCCAACATTCATGCAACACATATCCATTTTCTATTAAAATAACAAAATTTACATTCATCGACCTTTTATACAAAGGTCCATCAAATCAAACATTCACACCTTTGAGTTTTCCATAGTTTCTTGGCCAATATAGTTATATTTACAAACTGGGGTAAACAGAGTGTTACACTTTCTCATAGAGATGACTCACCCATCCCATGAGACACACATCACCTCATGATATCCTGGTTATTTTTTTTCATTGGTATATTTTCTATTCTGACCTCCCTCATTTTCTTCATTTCCATCATGCATTGCAAAAATCATTATCACATAGTTTCCTTTCCCGATATTTAGGGGTTAAGGAAACTTACCTTATTTCCCTATGCATACTGATAGAATTATCCACCTACTAACTTTTTCTATGCTTATTACTCTTGTCATTGTTACTTGGATGTACACAATAGCTAGTTGCATTGGTCATGGTCCTCATAGCTCTTATCTTCATGTAGGCATCTTCCATACCCTAGGAAAATATTCTCCCATAACATAGAATATTCAAAACTGATTATGAAGAGATCATATGGATCTTCATACATGTCATCATTTATTTGTTTCATACTTTATTCATGTCCCATAAGTAGGTCCTTTCCAAGTTCTTCCTCTATAATATGAATTACACATGTTATTTAGAAGAAATGTTCTATAAGCAATATCATTGAAGGCATAATATTCTAGTTCCTTTATTATTCATGACTGAACCTAGAATTAAATTTGTAACATACCTTAACAATCTTAATTAATGGAATTTGATCACCTTGTTATCATACCATGACATAACACCCTCTCCTTGAGCATTCCTATTCACTTAAAAAACTACCTCATTGGTAAGTACTCGTCAATTTTTTTATTGCCATGCTTTGGAACCTCTAATTGTGCCTCCACATCAGTGCCTAGACACCATCATGAGTGTATGTGGCCTTCCTTTCTTAGTATTCACATCTGTCATGTACCACTATCATATAGAATTATTTTTCCAAAACTGAAATTGTTTTGTAAATCTTCCACACATGGCAATTGGATTTATTACTTAGGCCTAGATGTCATGTTTGAGAAAATTCATGAAACAAATGGATGCATCTTTTGGAAACTTAAACCTTATATAATGTTCCCCTCTTAATTTTATTTACAAAAACTATACTCATGCCTAAATTTGAGTTATGAGATGAATGTAATGGCTCTCTAGTGTTATAACCCTAATTTGCACCAGACATGCTTACCTGGCATCAGGCCATCTCAGATTCCTTCTTTGCCAAAACACTACTGAATAACTCTTCTTAAAAACCCCCTTTATAAAGGCCCACGTGCCCTGCTCCATTACTACACGTGTGTACATGCTAGCTGCCTCAATACAGCCCACGTGTACCTACAAAAGCACGAAAAAAAGGAAAGTTGATGATGGAACACACAACTTTGGGTAAGTTAACTAAACCTTTTGGCCATGCATGGCCGGTCATTCGACCAAATACCTAGATCCTTCTAGCCTATAAAAGAAGGGGTAGGGGTCCCATATGAAAGGGAGGAAAACCATAGTAAAGAAACTATACCCAATTGAGCATTCCCCTTCTCCCAACCTTTAGCCATCCTTGTGCAAAGAGAAGTATAAAGCAAAGTAGTTGGAAGACAGTTCAAGAGGAGCCCAGGACCAGTTTCGAGGAGCAGTGCTGACCACATATTGTCAGCTTTGGGAGGAGGCTTACAATCAAAGAGCGAGTGAAAGAAAATGGATCGACATCAAACGAAGGACTTAAGGTAGAGTTACCAAATCTTCTTTACACCTTTGTATTGCATGAATGTGGGGTTTTGTGTTGGGAGAATAGGAGAAAGTAGAGGCCTTTGAAATGGTCATTTTCTGCATGCATGATTAGAGCCCTTAAATGCTAAGTCCGTAGGAGGGATTCCCACCCACAATATCTGGACTTTCCATTTCTACACATTTTCTACACTTTTCTCACTAGTGCAATCAATCTCAGAGGCGAACTTCTGCCACCCATAGAAGAAAATCTATGGAGAATCGGAATTTGTTTTGTATTGGGGGTAGATAATACTAGTGATGGTGAGTACACAACAACCTTCACATTGGAAATATAATATGCCTAGAAACGTTTACATCAATATGGAATTGTCAACTTTGTCCTTTTTATACTTTCTATAGACTTGAACTTTTAGCCAAATTGGCTATCTCCCAAATGGAGAAAAAATGGAATATATTTAGTAAGACAAAGTGTAACGAGCCATTCTTAATCCCCTAATTAATTGTAGTTAATTATGTTTATCAAAGGTGATATATTAGCATAGAGACATTATTGTCATGCCATGAGATATGAACACTATAAATATATCAATTGCTTAATAAATTATGCCAAAAAATTGACTAATGGGTGGAGTACTAGTACTTGCCATGATACCATGAGAGGGATTAGTGAGGGGTCTTAGAAAGGGGATTCATGTGCTAAGGACCCCAAGCCACTTTGTTGAATACATTTTTGGAAAACAACCCTTATCTCCCTTTATATTAAACCTGAAGTCAATCATTACATAAAGGCATGGTTGGTGGTTGAGGGGGTATTCCAACATAAGTGTATGTTAGGCGAAATATATGTCGTTAATAACGTTGTAGTACTTGCCCAACCATTTAATTGTCAACCCGAGGTACGTAGACTAACGAAGCACACGCACTGTATATGCAGGACTGAAGTAGAACTAATCTAATCTAATCTATGTTGCTGAAATCAAACTGATCTAAGAAAGCATTGAAACAATAACTAGGAAAGCATGAAACTGCCTAAGGGAAATACAACATGTGAAGAGTTAACAACAATGAGCTCATACAACATATCAATCTCAAATCATATTGCAATAGTCAAATGACAGAACATGAAAGAATAACAAAGCTAAGAATTCCCTCCTCTTGATTACAATCACACCTTAATTGGAATCTAACTCTAATTCTCTAATTCAATCCTAATTGCTAATTGAATTCTCATGAAGAGAGAGCACTCTCTTATATACATGAAGAAGATAACCATCTCATAATTGCAGATCCACTATTCTCTCAACCACTCTCAACTACTTCCCA
>ML837920.1:23405-33412 GCA_009831015.1 Picea engelmannii | reverse complement strand
TGAAGTATTTACACCCCAGAAGTATGTACACTCTTCCACACGGGGGAGTGCAGAGGGGGGGTACCCCCTCTGCGGGGTCCGGGGGGTCCATCCCCCCGGCTGGGGGTTCTGGGGGCAAGCGGGCCCCCAGCGGGGGTTCGGGGGCAGCGTCCCCCGATGGGGGTTCGGGGGTCCTATTTTTCTAACAACTAGGAAGGAAGTCTTTGCAAGAGTGCATTGACAAAGGAAAGAAGATGCCTTAAGACCTTCAAGCAAGCTAAGGGAGAAGTTGTCGAAAATATTAGTTGAGCACAAGGAGTGCACCAAGATATTGTAACTTCATCTTACAAGCTCAGGAGGAAGGGCGCTAAGTTTCCAGGAGGGCAAGAGAAAGTCCATTGAAGGACGCAGGGGAAATGAGAACCTTGGAAGTTTTCAAGTCGAGCAAAGTCACAGAAGAGTTTGCGTAGAACTCTACAATGAGTGTAGAAGAAGTTTGAGAACATCCTATGTATTGAAAAGGAAATTACGCTAAGTGTGCAAAAGGTGGTTGAGGACTTGTGAAGTCCCGAAGACTGTGAAAATTGTCCATTGTCGAAGGATACATGTGGTATAAGATCAATAAATCTAGGAGTGAGTGCTCTAGAAGGTTGGCCAAGAGAGAACAAGGATATTTGCGGAGTCATGGAGAGAAGAGTTGATCCTAGTCACAGGTGTTAGGAAGGGAACATGGCAGAGATCCATGGACTTCATATGAAGAACCCTTTGGAGGAAAGACAGGAAGGATAACAAATGAAGAGTTGGAAATGAAGTAATCCTCACCATCCATTGAGATAGGACACGTGGTGTCAGATCAACACTTTGTCAGTTCGCAAGTCGGGAGAGACAGAGATAGGAGATGTAAAAACTCCCTAAGGTCGGAGTCTGAACTGATCATGGCCATCGATTAGAAGTAGGGACAAGGACCATTTATCCTTGCACCATTAGAATTTGCGATTCAGAGTTCGGGGATGTAAGAGTTGGCTATCTAGGAAAGAGTCAAAGCCCGAAGCCCGAATCACCTTGTGTGGTGGAGCCCCTAGACATAGCGTGAGGTCACATGATAGAAAGGGCCTACACCCATGAGAAAGAGAGGACCTGTGATAGAGTTTTCGGGTTCCAGTAGGGAGCCAAAGAGTCAATCTGACTCATGTGTTTCAAACGATCCTAGACCAGGAGGTCACACAGCCCCAAAGGAGAGGAGAAGGGGGTGGGATTTGCAATAGAGTTGTATCAGAGCTTGATGTTGTCTACAGATCATATGAAAAAGAGTAGACAAAGGAGATACTCTGATACCAACAGAGTGGTATCAGAGCTAATATGGAATTGACTTTTGTAGGCAAGGGAGATAGAGTGTGATACTCTGTTGAGATTGTTGCGTGGTGTGAAACAGATGGTAAACAGTCAGGTGGACTGCAGGTGAAGCAGGATGGTCGTTGAAAGTCATAAACATGGTCAAAGGGGAGTCTTCCCACAGAAAATAAAATCAGAGATGGAAAAGGAGCTTAGAGAAATTCGAGATAAGATGGAGATGCTAGCATTTAATATGCAGTAGGAAGAAAAGGTGCGTTGGAGATACGAGTGGCCTCTGAAGAGGACAACTAAGTGTCCTATTTGAAATTTGTTGGCTCAAAATCAATAGCCAGTATTGAGGAGGTGGTTGAGGCATGTTGAAAACTTTGTCAGATCTTGGAGGAATCTCATAGGTTTCCAGGTGGGCAATGTGAAGGGATTAGTGGATCTCGTAGACTGTCAGGAGGGTAGAGGAGACATACTGAATTGCCAAGTAGGAAAGGGAGAAGAGATGAGCTCAGATGAGAGTTCATGCCAGCAAGGGATGTTGACAGATGGAGATTTATGTGGAATTGTGCACCATGTGAATGAAGATGATGAGAAGTTAAATACTCCCATCACCAAAGAGAAGGATCAGAGGAGAGTTCTGGTCATTGGAGGAGTCGAGATATTCCTACCAAGAAGACAAGGAAAGGTTATCACAGATGTTGTAGATGCAACAGAAGAACAACAAGCTGAGTCTGTCGTGAAGGAGGAGGAACACATACTAGACTCTATCCCAACAGAAGGGGAGTGCCTAGTTGAGTTGCTTACTCAGTTGGAATTGGAGTTAAAGGCACTAGAGGATTGGCTGGATAATCCAAAACCAGAAGGTGGCTACCATGAAATAGCCATGCCAGAGGAGACACAACAGCATGAGTTACAGCTGGAGGAAGCTGGAATATAACCAACCAAAGAACTGATATGAGTCAATCTATCAAAAGAATTAGTTGAACAATAGTTTGGTGGTGAGACTACAGAATTGGAGTCTGCAACAGAGTGGCTAGTTAGTGTCACAGAAGATGAAAAAAACATGGGAGTTTAGAATGATACACCCATAGAGAGACATGAAGATTTGCAGCCGAGAAGACTGCACAAAGAAACCCAGTCGATGAAGCAGCTGGAGGAGGTGATACAGGAGATAAGGGAGATAATGTTGAGTTCAGCAGAAGAAATGATCAACAAGGAGAAGATGGGAAAAAAGGAACCTGTACTAGTAGCAGGGGATATGCAGCAAAAACAGAGTAGAGGTGAAGAAGGACAACTCCAGGAGAAAGTTTGGGATCTAAGAGGATTTCAACAGAGCTGGGAAGCTCATGAGCAGGAGCTCATGAATTTTCGTAGCCGTGGAGTATGATTCAGGAGAATCTCTCCACCTCAGCACCTGCCAGCTGATTAGCATGAGTGGTGTGCATTCAAGGAAGGGAGAGGCATCGCCCTCTCATTTTGGCCTTTGAGAATATAAGAGTGATCAAGGCATTTAATGTTGACAATATGGAAGAGCCAAGTTGTAACTTGTGCGTTCGTACAGGCTGGAGATAAGGTTGCCATTAAGTGGTTGACAGTAGGAGGGATTTGCATCCAATTCAGATCATATTTCCATCATTGTAATCTAACTCAGTAGTAAAGAATTTTTGAATGGTGATTACAAACCAATAGATTAGTTTGCAGGGAAGCTCATCGAGCCCCTCTTGTATAAAACTCTAGTAATGTTTCTAGTAGGCAATATATAGAATATGGGTAGAGAATTCATAGAAGATAAGGAGAGAAACTAATAGAGACAAGACTCAGTTGCAGTCTAGACTCAACCATTTTTAATTTGACATTCTACCATTAATACAAAAGTAACAATTTTTTTTTGTTTGTCAATTTCAATGTAATGGATGTGTGGATGTTTTGTTGTGAATGTCATTCATATGCATTTGAGTTGTAGATGTATGTTAGAAATCATCTGCAGGGATAGAGATATGATTTTCTGTCTGTGAGTGTGTTGGATTAAGTCTAGTTCTCTAGGCTAAGTGCAAGGAGTACACAACAGAGGGTGGAAACTCTGTGATTCGATGCAAAGAGTGCATGTCTGAACTTGGTGGAGTCAGAAGGGAAGTTTCCAAAAGGGCATACCAAGATAATTCACAGACTCGAGAGGAAATTTGAAGGTGGTTAAGTACCTTGGAAAGGAAGACTATATAGAAGGAAACATAGTGCAGAGTTACTGAACACTCTGTAACACTCTGGCAGGAGGGAATAGATCAAGTACAAGAGTGTACCCAAGCAACACATTCTGAAGTGTTGATATTCTTAAGAGAACCCCAGGGTTGCTGAGCACTCGGAGGAAGGAAGGATTTGCAAGAGTGCATCGACAAAGGAAAGGAGATGCCTTAAGACCTTTAGGAAAGCTAAGGGAGGAGTCATTGAAAATCTTATTCGAGCACAAGGAGTGCGCTAGAATATTGTAAGTTCATATTTCAAGCTCAAAAGGAAGGGAATTAAGTTTCTAGGAGGGTAAGAGAAATTCCATTGAAGGATGCAGAGGAACTGAGAACCTTTGAAGTTTTCAAGTCGAGCAAAGTCGCAGAAGAGTTTGCGCATAACTCTGTAAGGAGTGTAGAAGAAGTTCGAGAAAAGCCTAAGTCTCGAAAAGGAAATTGCGCTAAGTGTGAAAAAGGTGGTCAAGGACTAGCGAAGTCCTTAAGATCATGAAAAATGTCCATCATCGGAGGAGACAGGTGGTATAAGATCAAGAAATTTGGGAGCGAGTGCTCCAAAATATTTTCCAAGAGAGAACAAAGATCTTCATGGAGTCGTGGAGAGCAAAGTTGATCCTAGTCATAGGTGATGGGAAGGGCATGTGGCAGAGATCGACGGACTTCGGAGGAAGAACCCTTCAGAGGAAAGATAAGGGGGAGAACACTCGAAGAGCTAGGAACAAAGTAATCCTGGTCGTCCATTGAGATAGGACACATGGTGTCAGATCAACACTTCTCTGATTCGCAAATCAAGAGAGACAGAGACAGGAGATGTGAAAACTCCCAAAGGCCAGAGTCTGAAATGATCATGGAAATGGATAGAAAGGAGGGATGGGGAATTTTGATCTCACACCATCAAAATTTGCGATTCAGATTTCAGGGATGTAAGAATTGGCTATTGAGGAAAGAGTCGAAGCTCGAAGCCCGAAGCACCTTGTGTGGTGGAGCCCCGGGACACAGCCTGAGGTCACACGATAGAAATTGACTGCACCCAAGAGAAAGAAGGGACCTATGATAGAGTTGTCGGGTTCCAGCAGGGAGCCGAAGAGTCAATCTGACTTAGGTGTTTCAAACGATCATAGACCGGGAGGTCGCACAGCCCCGAAGGAGAGGAGAAGGGGGTGGGGTCTGCAACACTCTAGATGAAGAACTCAAAGTCAAAAGAAACATGTCAGTGTTGCATTGATGACTCGTGTTGTTGAAACTTATGATGTTGTTTCCTACTTGGATGCTCAAGGATGACTTCAATAGGAATAGGCTATGTAGACATAAATTGATTCTTTGTTGAAGAATCACACTTGGAACTTAGTTCCCTGACCTCAAGGAAATAACATTATGAAGTGTCCATGTGTCTACATGACCAAATTTACCTCTAAAGGTGTTTTTGAGAGACACAAAGAATGTCTGATTGCAAAGGTATTTTCTCAACAAGAAGGTATCAACTACACTAATACCTTTACCCTTGTTGAAAATATGAACTATGTTCGACTGTTTCTTTCCCTTGTTGATCGTTTTGGATGGAAAATCCATCATACGTATGTGAAGAGTTCTCTTCTTCATGGAATCCCATTTGAAGAAATTTTCATGGAACAACCAATTAATTTTGTGATAGATTCCAACTTGGTTTGTTGACTCAAGAAGTCGCTTTATGGTTTGAAACAAGCTCCTAGAACTTGGTATGATAAGATCAACAATTTCTTTCTTCGACTTGGTTTCAAATGTTGTGAATCCGATCACAACTTGTATGTACTCCATACCAACAGAGACACCTTGATTATTTTTTTATATGTATATGACCTTCTCATTACTATAAATAATATTGGTCTCATTCTTAGATTGAAGAAACAACTAGATGACTCCTTTGACATGATAGTTCTTGGTACTCTAAATTATCTTTTGGTTCTTCAAGTATTACCACTATGTGATGGTTTTTTCATTTCTCATTCTAAATATGTGATGGATCTTTTGACATGTTTTAAGATGGTCTATTGTAATCCTTTTCCTACTACTTTTCAATCTAGAGTAAGGCTCACCAAGACCTGTCAAAATTCCAAAGTTGATGCTACACTTTATCGAAAACTAGTTGGAAGCCTTATTCATCTTACTCATAGTCAACATGACATTTCCTTTGTTGTTAGTATGGTTTCTTGGTTTATGCAAGACCCTAGAGAAAGCCATTGGAAAGTAGTCAAACAAATTGTCTGATATCTCAAGGGTACCACTGATTTTGGTATCAAGTAATGTAAAATTTCATATTCATTGGTTGGATTCACTGAAATTGACTAGGGTGGCGACAATGATGATCAGAAGTCCACTTTCTTATATGTGTTTCATCTAAGAAATGGACCATTGGTGTGGTCGTGTAAGAAACATAGGGTATTCTCCTTGTTGACTATATAAGTAGAATATTGTGGCATCATTTAGGCACGTAGTGAAGCAATATGGATCTTCCAACTTTTAGGTAAAATTGGCCTTACTGTTCAGACCTCAACTAAAATCTACTCTAACAATCAAAGTGTCAGATAGGTTGCTAACAATCTTGTTTCTCATAGTAGTATGAAGCATGTTGAGATCCATGCAGACTATTTGAGATAGTTAGTTCATGAGAACATTGTCTCTCTTGAATATTGTATAAAAAATGATTAGTTTGATGATATATTCACTAAAACTTTAGTTGAAGCTAGATTTATCAATCTCTATACAATGATTGGGCTTCATAAAGCTGCAATTAGGGGGGGGGTGTCATGATGATGTAATTTTACCTCTTGAATCTCCAGAGATGTCTATTGATGGGGGGTTGTTGGAACATCAAGCATTGATGGTTCATCAAACTTCTCCTGGATTCAGTCGATCGAGAGGTTGACCTACATCTAGAAACATTTGATTGGGAGATCAACCAGATATCTACATTACTTGGTAGAGTAGTCAACTTTTCTATCAGTTGAATAGTTGACCAACATTCAAATATAGTCGAGTGGTGGATCGACCAGTCCAACAATCAACAACGATTTGGACACATGGACGTGTTGATATTATGGTAGTTGTAGGAGGTATTAAAATCTGTTGATAGTATGGTAGTTGCGAGAGGTATTAACCTCTACATGTAACCTTTGATGAGACTATAATATTCTGGGAAGCAATAGAAACCCTAAACCAATGTGTAGAAATCCTAGAAGACATGTCAGATCAATAAAAGGATTAATATTTAAGTGTTAACCTATAAAAGAAGAAGTCGACCTAGACAAATGACAAAGAGAACTATAAATAAGAGGGTGCTAGAACTCATTTGTCATTTTCACACTCTCACAACTACACAAGACTAGTGGTGCACAATTTTGGAGAGGGAGTGCAGCTGTAGCTACTGCAACTGGGATTTTGACTTTTGGTTGTGGTTGGACTTTCTACTTGGTTATGGTTTGAATTATTTGCTTGGTTCTATAGCCTTGGAGAGAGATATGCTATCTTGGTTGGCTATTGGTTTTAAGGTTTGCTTCTAGAATTATTCTATCTGTCAAGGTTAAAGGGGCTTGGGGGTGGCTTCGTGCCTATGGTTGGGTGACAATATTTCTATATTGTCTATGGAAAAATGAGCACATCTATTTTATTATAATAAGTTATGAGCCCACACTATCTTCAGATAGTATAACCACTAGAACATAAATTGGGAAGTTATTTGTTAAGCTCATTATGGCACCATTTACAGTTGCAACTAGGTTTTTCTGATTATGCAGCTGCAACAAACCCTAACCCTTGTGTTTGGGCATTCTAGAGAAGCATTTGACCTAGTTCTTTGAGATCCTAGTGTGCCCTATCCTAACACACCTCTTGGTACCCTCAACCAACAAAAATGTTAGGTTTGAGTTTTTGGTCAAAGTCAAAGTTTGACTAGTCAAAGTCAAAGTTTGACTAATCAAATTCAAAGGTTGACTGATAAAAGTCAAAGGTTGACTTCTGGTAAAATTAATTTTTTGATCAAAGTTGATATTTTAGAGTTTCTAGCTTATTCTAATATTGAATCTAATCTCTTCTTATCAAGATGATATCTAGTTTCAGATTGGAAGATGAGATGGATAATGCTACAAGACTCCAAAGGTATGTACTTGTATATGCTATACAAGTTATATCATATAGAAAAACATGAGTCTGTTTGCAGGGAAAGTACTAGAGACAGTTTCCAATATGTAATATTAGATTTAGTGCATTAAGAGGAAGAATCACACCCTCCATAATAGTTGAGGCTTTAGGTTCTATGTTTTATTAAATTTTTAAGCTTCAAATTTGTATATAAAGGGTGATAGTTGCTACATTACAAATTGTGAAAGAAGTATTTGAAAGGTTCTATTATTTCTAGGTGCAATGAATACTTGACTGCATATGAATACCATTGATATAGATGCTTATTGTACCTGTTTTCAAGATGAACTAACATTTCCTCTAGAGAGATATTTCTTGTTTGCTCTTGTTGTTATTGTTCTGGGAAGGTACCCTTGTGAAATATGTTTGATGAACAATCCTTGTGGAAGATGTCATAGAAGAAGTTTATAAGGCTGACACAACTGCCAGATCGAAAGTAATCAAAATAGATAGAAACAAACTTAAAGAGACTCAGAGTAGTTAGACTCAAGGAAGTTAGGAATCAAAAGGAAACCAGAATAGGTTTGTGACACTTTGTAGAAAGAAAAAAGAGATGTAGCATACATAAGCATGGACTCTCTCAGATGGAGGGAGATGATCACATAATTACAAAATAAGAGCATACACATTTCTCATTCAGGCATGAAGTTGGGATTATGAGGAAGCTAATACCCAACGATATGATCCATTGAAAAAAAATATGTAAAGGATATGAAGTATTTATCTATGTTATTTATTGGAAGTAGAAGAGATGATAAGAAGAATGTGTTTAGCTTGACTCTAGAAGAAGTCTTCTTCGAAAATAAGCCTTAAATATCCTTGGTTATAAATATACATTTATGTTCCTATGGAGGAAGGAAAAAGTTGCAGCCTTCAGGAAAGAAGGGCATGCAATCTATAGAATATTCCATGGACTCCAACATTGAAGAGAAACATGAGGAAGAACACAAAGATTCCATGAAATAAAGAAAATTCAGAACAACCAATTGAACCAGTTTGAACCCACAAGAAGTAGTCAAGCCAAAAGGAATGGAAGGAAGTTGTGATGAAGAACAATGTATGTGAGAAATTGTGAAAAATACTTAAGCATTGATAGATACAAGGAGAGACTCAGGTATAGAAGGGTCTCCCAAAAGGAGGGAGAAGACTATGTTGACAGCTTGTTCCAGTAACCAGACATACCTCTACTTGAGCCATTATATCTGCTACAGTATCCATGGGTTGGATTTTACATCAGATGAATGTAAAGATTGTTCTTCTCAAACAAAGTAATTGAATAAGAAGCATATGTAGAGAAACCTCAAGGTTTTTAGGTATACCATAAAGATACCCTTGTATGCAGATGGAAGAAGACCATGTATGGATTCAAGTAAACTTGGTGCATAGCCTTGTTGATGCTTGAATCCGTTAGGACCGAAACGGAAACCGCACGAGGATGTAAATCCTCCTGCATTTTTACAGAGGTGGTACTCCTCTTTAATTTGAGATTTTCTTATGATAGATATTCATAATGTGGGACTTTACATAAGTCCGTCGTGGTAATCGAATAAATAAAATATTACAAGAAAGATAAAAATGTTTTGTTTTTATTTTTAAATAAAGTTCCTGAGAAAGTACCAGGAATCACACACTTCACACATTTAAAGCAAATAAACAAAATTTCCTCAAATCCAACATAGTTTTGTTTATTATTTGGGTTGGTTGTCATTGATGTCAACCCTTGAAGGAAGTCGGGTAGTGAATTATGGTAGCACAAAAGTTTGGGTAATGGACCCAAGTTTGTTTGATCTATAATGGTATGCTTTTTAATATATTTGAAGGTAAGACTATTCTGGATGAATAGTACATGTCATGCCATTTCCGGTGTTATGTGGAACGTCACATAACTCCTCACAGTTAGAGAGTTATGGCCATGTGAAGTTGAAGAACCCTCATGAGTCATCTAGAAGTCCCAAAACATCAAAGTATTCAATGTGGTTGCAAACAAGATCTTTTTTAAATAATAAATTAAAGTGAAGAGTGTACTATAAGTCAAATTGGATATAAAAGAAATTATTTAAATAATAAAGTTAATGGAGAAATTACTAAGTGAACAAGTGGCTAGAAGTGGGTTAAGATGGTTAGAAGGTAATTTAAATAATAAAGTGAAGTGATGAGTGTACTATAAGTCAAAGTGGATACAAAATAAATTATTTAAATAATAAATTTAATGGAGAAATTACTAAGTGGACAAGTGGTTAGAAGTGGGTTAGCCCTAAAATAAGGAAAGTGGGTTAA
>ML837919.1:31204-66789 GCA_009831015.1 Picea engelmannii | reverse complement strand
CCCCAAAAGGTCAAAGAAGTAAAAGTGCTTGAAAAGAAGAAATCATTATTTAAATGATAAAGTAAAGTGACAAAATCAAGAAGGAATATTTAAATGATAAAGTATTGGAGAACTTTCTATTCATGGAAAGTGGTTAAACCTAAAATAAGGAAAATAGGTGAAATGACCTAAAAATGGGTTAAGTAACCTAAAAATGGGTTAAGTGACCTAGAGGATGAAAGTATAAATAAGAAGCTAGGATCTCTTGTAAAATGTACATTTTTGGTGAGAATCCTTGTAGATCAATGGAGAGCTTCTTGTGAGAGAATCTTATTGGTGTGGATCTCTTGAGCATGATTGAAGATCTATTCTGAGGAAGAGAGCGAGAGGAGGATCTCACGGATGCATCCAAGTTTCGGAAATGTCGAAGATCTTGATGGAAAAAGTTTCGGATTCACAGAAAACCCTATTTTCTTATGCCCACGCGGGCTATCTGTGTATAAGGTGTGTGTACATGCAGACTGGTTGTGTACAGGCAGGGTGGACTAAATAAACTCATGGAGATTTATGTTTGAGTTGGTGCCAAGCTCTTGGATGATGAGGTAGGCTTCATATCTGCATTCTTTGGCCTTATATCTATCACTAAGACACTTGTATGGTTACATTATTGTCTTGATAGATGCTATTTTTTGATATGTTGTGAATGCTTAGGGAATTCTTGGTATGGCTTCTATGATGTGGGTCAATTTGGTTGATTTGATGGATGGAGTGAGCATCACTCTTGTGATTCAGTAGTGACATGATTACTATGGTACACTAGTTGTTTATACATGATTGAGATAGCATTCATATTGATTTGTTGTGGAGCATGAGCAAGCTATCTGAGAGCTTGGATGTATTGTGACTGGCTGTGGGTCAGTTTGGACAGTGGAAGACAGAAGATAAAGTGATTGCAGGTTGCAGAGGATCTGAGCATATGAAGCAAATCAAAACCCTAAGTGCTCAAGAGCATACGCTTGTTACATTATACAATGGCCGCGTTCACACACGGGCTGTAGTGAGCCATAGCGCGTTCATATGCGGGTTGCACTACTGACAAGTTGCGTACCTATTGACAGATTGATATATGTTGAGGATTGTTGCCTCATCTCAGTTGGTGTTGAGAATGTAAGCTGAGTCTTGCATATAGAGCTGGTGCTCTTGCAAAGTTGTACTCTATTCAGTTGTTGTTGATAAACCCAAGGATTGTAGTCCGTAATAAAAAGAAAATTGTACATACATCTTGTGTTCTTTGTGTCCATTGTGATGATGACTTGTTGATGATATATGGCTGATATATGTTGTTGATATGTGCTCACATCTAACTGGTTATAAATGACAACAATAGGTAATGAATAAAATGTTGAATGCTAATTGATGAGTTTTTGTGCAAGAGGGAAGTTTTGGAATAAAGAGCCCCACACTCATTCACCCCCCCCCCCTCTAAGTGTGGTAGGTGTGTCCAATAGTTATGTGACGTTCAACATATCACTGGAAATTGCGTGACATGTACTATCCATGTAGAATAGTCTTACCTGCATATACACTAATATTCATTACATTATTCCTCAACCAAACATGGGTTTCTTACCCATGCCTCTAGAGCTACCGAACATACTGAAAGGTTGACATCAATATACAACATCACTCTCCAAGATTTGACATCAATGAAAACCAACTATCCAACTGTCTGACAAAAAGACACAACTTTTGGATAATAAGGTCAGGATTTCCCCTATAAATATGGTTGGCCTAATGCATTTTTCAATATAACTCAAGAGGGAGGACTGAAATTTTCACCCTTTATGGGTTTACTTGGTTGAATACTAGTGCGCGCCTCTTGGAGACTTGCTTGGGATATATTTTGGTGAATTGTAGTGGAAATTTCTGTAGCTAGGTGTTTATTGCTTGATTATTCTTGGTGAAGTAAGTAAAATCTGCAATCTCTTTCCATGCTTTGAAAGGTTATGGTGTATTTTAATTCTTCATGTTTAATATTATGAAATTTCTTTCTCTTAACCCCTAGGAGAGGGACATAAGGTGTTTATCCCTCTCTCTAGTTCTTTCCACTCATTAAAATTGTCAAAAATATCTTTCCCGGGGTAAGCTTCTAAATCCCTAAAGTGTTAGCACTTTAGAAGCACTATTCTAGTTGTTAATTGCATAAATATATTTCAATAGTCTAAGGAAAGAGAAATTCTCTAGGGCCTAAAAGTGCTTATTCTCTAGTTGAATTTGTCTTTAAA
The DNA here is from genome assembly GCA_009831015.1 of Picea engelmannii. NCBI lineage: Eukaryota > Viridiplantae > Streptophyta > Pinopsida > Pinales > Pinaceae > Picea > Picea engelmannii. The sequence goes on along the minus strand of ML837919.1, from coordinate 64,525 downwards.
ACTTGAATGCTTGAGGCCTTGAAGTGCCAACACCTTTAGCATTCATCTCTTTTGTCCTTTGACAAGTATTATCATTTGATTTCTCCAAGTTATTGTGCTACTATGTTTGAATCCATAAGCCCTAAAGACACTAGTTTCTACATTTGTCTTGTTGAGGGATTTATCAAACAACTTTTACTCTCTCTTCTTTGAAGATTTTACTAGCTAATTCTAACCCTAGTTTAGCTTGAACTACAAATTTTGTTGTTGTTGTTTCAAAACACTGCTACATCCACATTGACTGCTATTAATGTGTTGCATAACCAACTCTAACTTCTAGCTAAGCTTACCATAATTTGCTTGTAACAATTTATAATCAATTTGTCTAGTAATTGCTAAGTTTTCGTCATGCTTTCAATCATTTCTGAAGTATATTTCTTGCAGTTGTTACAAAATACTATGTGTTGTTGTAAACTTTTACTTTGATGCAATTTTATATCATCTAGCTTAAATTCACAGTGTCTATCGTCTCTTAAGGATTTACTATCATTTTTTTACTTGAAATTTCCATATATGTGCTCTATTGTTCTTGTTTCGTACAGGTACACAAATTACTTTTCTTTTGCCTCAATCTCTTAGACATAGATCGTGTGATTTTGGTAACCAGTGAGAGGGGGGATAAACTTGTCCATATCCTTAGCTTTCCAACCCTTTAGGTTACCAAGGATGCCTCCCCTGGGATAAATCTTGCCTATCCCTAAAACATGGGGATTTCCTATTAAGGTAACAGTGATAGGTTATGATTTAGTTACACCAATTTTCCCTACATGTCTTCGGCTTTGGACAAGTACAAATTGTGTGATAACAAAACACGACTTATCATTCTAAGACAAAGGATATTGATGTTTAGTATCACTTTGTGAGAGACATGGTTGGAGACAAGAAGGTATTGCTAGTGAAGGTGGACACTTTGAATAATGTTGTAGATTCAATGACAAAGTATATAAGCACTAAGAATTTATCTTGGTGTAGAGAAGCAATGGGCATTGCTACCCTGAATTATTGATCATGTAATCTCCAGGCCCTTTGTATGCAAAGAAAACAAGTGGGAGAATGTCAAGTATGTGTTATATTATTTGCATGATTATTCCCACACATTTTTATGTTGTGTTGAGTGCAACGAGGGACTCATAGGGGGGAACCCCCCTTACCTGGGGGTTCGAGGGCGGAGCCTCCAAAAATAAATTTGGGCGATTTTTGGCATCCGTTTTGGGTTGTTTTGGCACATTGTTATTCAACCCATCATTCTCTAATTATGATTAAGGAATTGAGGCTGTAATCTAATCCAGTTCAACGGATTAGGGATATTTTGGATTCCATGGAATCATATATATTGTATTGTAAATGGTGAAGTTAATAAAATGAGACTTAGAGGTGTGGCTCTAAAAATTTGTCAGTTTTCCTAGTTAAGGGTTTCTAGGGTGAAATTATGAGTATCGTGTGTGATTTCTATTGCTTTATTTATATTCTATAAAGAATTTGTATGTGCATTGTTATACTGTAAAGGTTTAAAACCTACACTCCTTGCTACTAATGGATTTTACACTCATTAGTCAATTTCCTAGTTTGGTTTTATGGCCTCGGAGATTCACTCTCCAATTCTACACCAAGGCCCTAAGACATAAGATATGTTTGTTTTCTAAAACGAAAAATGTCTAATCACTCAATATGTAATGGAATGGACTCAATAATTTTTGTGACTCTTTCCAATCCAAAGAAACTTGAAACATGAAAATGTAAAGGATGCACTTGTTTTCTTTTTGATGAAAATTGTCTAAGAAAGGAAAAAGATTTTTTGTTCTTCAAAGTTTAAAGAAAAACCAATAATCACTCAACCCAAATAAGCCTACCAATGTAAAAGAAATTTTATATCCAAGACCTCAAAAATAATGCCCCAATGCAACTTTTCAATTGAAACCCCAAACTGCTCAAAAGAAATGACTATGAAATGAAATTGTTTGTTTGAATTTCACTTATGATGTAAATGAAACAAATAATGCAAAACACAATTAGATCTGAAGCATGAAATGCAATTCAATTTTGACAAGGTCACTTTTTGCAAGCCAAAGTCATTGCAACTTTCAATGGAAATAAAAAATGAGTATGCAATGCAATGATATTTTCAATTTCACATATGATGTAAATTAAACAAGGGATGAAAAACACAATCAGATCAAAACATGAAAGGCAATTCAATTTTGACAAGTTCATTATTCTCAAGTCAAGAAAGATGCAATTCTTTCTAGAGTTTGAGAGTAGAAATTTGCAATGGTTGTAGTGGACTCGATGTTGATAAAAAAATATGTCAAATCAAAGCCCCAAAAATTCTCCAACTGATGGTATTGGTCTGGAAGAAATTTGAGCATCATGTCAAAAGATCTATCTCTACAGTACACGCAGTTGTCATAAAAAATCCAAAAAAATAGTTGATTTTAAATCAATGGTAAATCCACTTTCTTGACTCCAATTTGGATGATTTTTGTTTTAAACTTGGATAATTTTTTCGAGGATATTTCAAATATACAAATGGTTTCTTTATATTCTTAAAACAAATATATAGAAACTAATTTGAAGGTCATTCCCCACTTTTTGGGTTTGATCCCTAGTGGAGTCACCAATTCTATTATAGAGTAACTTGCCTACGGATAAGAAAGTCCTTTCACTGGCCTTATTTGAGTTAGTGGCGGACTGTAGGATAGACCACTATGAATATTCTCCTAGTTCTAATTCACACAAGTATGTTATGCTAAGGAAATGAGGAGGGAAGTAACTTACCATGAATTTGAAGGTTGTCCAATTGTATCATTGGATTCTCCCTCAAGATCTAGCTCTTGGACCTACTACCTGCACAGAAAACAAATAACACCCTTCCTCAAATATTTTGGCACAATAAAATAAGTTGCATGAATAAATATCTAACCTAACACTCAAGGACTATTATATCTACCAAAATTGAACCATAAATAAAATATTCATGATTATTATAAAGTTTGGAGGGGGAAAAGAGCATAGATATACATTACGTTAAAAAAGAGTTACAACAAATGAACAATACCTTGAGTCTTTGTTTCACTCCCATATTTTAGTTCCTTAAACTCTTCCTTAGCCACCCTCTCTCTCCACTAGTATGAGGATGCGAAGACTTTAGAATGATTATCCCATCCCCATTATTTGGCCTCTTCTTATAGGAATTTAGAAAAGATTGGAGATATGTTTCATGGCACGTGAACTAAGCAATTGCAAGTCATAGATAGGCTTCATGGCATGTCAACTAAGCAATTACAAGGCATGCACAAGTTCCATGCTCAATTATGATATTTTTCCTATCCATCATGAGATTTGTTTCTCAATTATGGTATTTTTCTCAAGTTCCATGCTCGATTATGAGCTTTTTTGAACCCATTATGAGCTTTTTCTTAATTATTACTCAATTATGGGTTTTTCCTCAATTATGAAATAATTGTTATTTCATAATTATGAAATTGTGATGAAATAATGATTTCCTTATGAAATAATTATGAGTTTTTTTCCTCAATTATATAATTTCAACATCATAGCCTCTAAAAACATCATTGCAAGGCCTATGGTGGCAAATAAAAGTGTAATAGAGGGTGAACACATAGTGTAATTGATGGTTCTCATCAAGAGGCATACTAACTTTGGTGAATTTAGTTTTAGAGATAAATCTAGTGTATTAGTGATCCAAAAAGGATCTATAGAAGTCTATGAACAACTCATAACTCACAGAGGCAACTCAGAATGCTCAGAATGGCTTCAGTTGATAGAGAAAGGGAAAAAATTCAAAGTTCCCAAAACTTAGTAAAAATGACATGATCACGAAGAGAGCGTCGCAAGATTTCTAACATCGCAAAAGGTTCATCAAACGAACTTAGGGATTGAAATATATTCGCAGTCAAAGTTTGTTCAACCTAGCCCAGTCAGCAAGGGATGAGTCAACATCCATACAACATACGTGGTAGGAGAAGGAAGGTGACACATGTCATGATGGCGTCAATTTGGTGACATGGTAGCACCAAAAGCTGCCACATGTCACCTAGTTTTGGCATTTTCAGGTCGATCTGTGGACCAATAGTGTTATCACTCCAAGAGTCACTCCTTGACTGTAAAGGGAATGAACTTGGTAACATAAAAATGATTTGAATGAAGGTTTAGATCTTGGATCATGTCACTCTATGAAAATATCTCGTATCATGTTGGTATTAGAGCAGTCGTATTTGACTTGATTTGTTGAGTGTGAATGCTTACTAGGGCCAAGCATAAGCAAGGTGAAGGAACTCTTAATACTTTCAATCTTGAAGTTGGTCGTGCATCCCGAAGGAAGAAAATGGTAGAAGAGGACAAGCGTGATGAACAGGAGAAAAAATTTCATATGGTCTTTTATCACATGTCATAAATGGTCGAATGAATGTATGGAGATTACGAGAAGAGGATGAAGAAGAAAGGGAAGAAAAAGTAAGCACATGCACATGATGATGCTTCGATAAACCAAGGGGTTGGAGGAGATCCTCTTTAGCCTCCGTATTCACCTTCAAGTTCTAGTTCTTCTTCCTTTGGGCATTCTCATCATTCTCATCATTATAGCCATAAAGCCTCTTATAAGAAACCGTTATTTAAGCTTGATGTAAAATTTATTTACCTATGTTTAATTGAGATGTTAATCCTGGAAAGATAGATAATTGGATCTGACAGGTTGAAGTATATTGTCGTGTTCAACATATTGATGAAGAAGAATTTAAAGTGAAGTTGGATTCTCTTCGGTTTGAAGGAACTTATCTCATATGGTGGGAGAGCAAGCTTCAGGATAGAAGTAAGTGTGGTAATCTTCTTTCCTCATGGTCAGAATTCAAATCATTGATAAGGAAGCAATTTTATCCATTAGGGTAAGCAATGATGGAATGGAAAACTTTAAGGAAAATTAAAGGTCAAACTGTACAAAGTTTCATAGAATAATTTAGGAAGAAATCTCTTGCATTGGTGCACTTCACCGTTATATTCATCATACTTTTCTCTTGTTTAACACAACTAGTCTTGACGAAGTTTGTGTGCAAGCCACTCACCTTGAGAACAAGAGGAAGCATGTTCAAGAAGATCCCACAAAGAAACCTTCCAATCTCCCACATAAAACTTTTAAGAAGTTTAAAAGGAATGAAAAGAAGACCGCCACAGTGACGAGAGAAGGAGGAAATCCATCTTGCACTCATTGCAATAAAAGTGGTCACGATGAAGAACATTGTTGGAAACTGCATCCAGAAAATAAATTGAAACAGTTCGGTAGAAAGGGAAAGACAAAAACCATTGCTACAGTGCAACAAGATCTTGGTTCTGATTCATGAGATGAAGGAACGATCACAGTGGTTGGAGTACAAGGTAAATATTCCCTTCATGCTATTTCAAGTTCCAATAATGAATCTCATGATGATGAACGAAACATGAATGAATTATTTCACATAAGAGTTGTATCTAAACACACTAAGATAGATACATTATTTGATCTGGGTTCCCAAGTAAACTTAATATATGAAGCACTTGTCAAGAATATGGGTCTTGAAATGAAACCACATCTGAAGCCTTATCCTCTTGGTTGGGTATGTGATAAAGAAAAAATTAATGTCACCAAACAATGTAGGGTCAAATTTTCTATTGCTTCAAAGTTGATTGATGAAGTGTATTTGGATGTTGTACCACTTGATATATGTGGCATAGTGTTGGGAAGTTCTTATATTTATGATAGAAAAGAATTCTTCTTTCATCATGAGAAAAAATACCACCTTACTAAAGGGGGAGTGGAATACATTGCTAGAGCTCATGACATGAGGGTAAATACAACACTTGTTAGTGCAGGGAAAATGAAAAGACTCATAAACACTAATAAAATATGTGTACTTATGGTCGTAAGAGAGAAATATTCTAGTACATCCGATGCTTTCCAAGGATGTGATCCATCTCATAAAAAGGAATTAATTGATATTGTTTCTAATTATGATGATATTTTTCAGGAACCAGATGGATTACCTCCTAAGAGGGAAATCCAACATGAGATACATTTTCAGCAGGATTCTCCTATTTCTAATGTGGGCATGTACAAGATGTTAGTTGTGGAGATGACAGAGATCAAGAAGCAGGTACAGGGCTTATTAGATCAAGGGGTCATCAGTCCCAGTTCATATCCTTATGGTTCTCTGATTATGATCGTGCCAAAGAAAGATGGCACATGGTGAATGTGTTTCAATTACCGAGCCTTAAATAAAATCACGGTGAAAAATCAATACTCTCTTCCTCGTATAGATGATTTACTTGATCAGTTGAAGAATGTTGTTTATTTCACTAAGTTGGATTGGCGCAGTGGATATCATTAAATCAGGGTCCCAGAATAGAATGCATGGAAAATTTCCTTTAAAACCAAACAAGGACTGTTTGAGTGGTTATTTATGTTGTTTGGGCTTTGTAATGCTCTAGCAACTTTCATGTGTGTGATGAATGATGTAGTCAAGCCTTTCCTAGATGACTTTGTGATTGTGTATTTAGAGGACATTCTTATTTTTAGCGGGACTTGGTATGAACATGTGAGGCATGTAAAGCAAGTATTGGATACTTTGCAAAGGGAAAATTTGTATGTAAAATTGTCTAAGTGTGAATTTGGAAAGACTGCACTTGTGTACTTGGGTAATATTATAGGAGGAGGACAATTAAAAGTTGATCCTTCCAAAATTCATGTAATTGTAAATTGGCATGAGCCAAAAAGTGTAACCAAAGTCTGAAGCTTCTTAGGTGTAGACTATTATTGGAGGAGGTTTATTTCCAACTTCTCCTTTATAGAATATCCTTTGCATGCCTTAACCAGTGTGAAGAACACTCTTCAGTGGGAAGGAAAGAAACAAAAATTTTTTGACACTTTGAAGGAGAAGATCAATACCGCACCAGTATTGGCACTGTTGAATCTTCAACAGAATTTTGGGATCAAGATAGATGTCAACGGATATGCCATGGATGCAGTATTGATGCAATATCGTAAGCCTATCTGTTACCACTCTAAAAAAATTAACCAAGTTGTTGTTAAATATCCTACATATGATAAAGAGTTGTATGCATTAGTCCAAAGCATAAAGAAATGGAAGCACTACTTGTTAGGGAAGGAAACAATCATACATATAGATCACCAACCCTTAGAGTATATCCAAGAATAGACCAAATTGAAACAATTTCGACACTATAGATGGATGGGTTTTCTACAACAATTTCATTTGGTAATCAAGTAAAAAAAGGGTACAAGTAACAAGGTAGTTGATATGATTTCTAGACCTCCTATTGTTGCTTCTAGTATTTTGAAGAATGCTTCTTTATCTCATGATATCTATGTAGAACAATATGTCATCGATGAAGATTTTAAAGAAGTATATGAGAAGCTAACCCATGGTGCACATGTATAGAACTATTGTCTGCAGGAGAAACTACTCTACCATCTTGGAAAGCTATGTATTCCTACAACTGAACGAGTCCATGTAATACGCGAAGCTCACACTTCTCTTATGTCTGGGAATTTTGGGGTAGAAAAAACTATGGCTCATTTGCATAGGTTTTGTTATTGGCCTCAAATGAACGCAATTGTAACTAAATATGTAAAGGGGTGTGTGATGTGTTCTACTTGTAAGCCCACTAATAGAAAATTGGGGCTATACTCACCACTTCCTGTTCCATCCCATCCATGGGAAAGTATCTCCATGGATTTTGTAGGGATTTTACCAATGACCAAAGGGGGTCATGACTATTTATATGTTGTAGTGGATAGGTTCAACAATATGTGTATCTTGTTGATTAAGGTTGGTTGTCATTGATGTCAACCCTTGAAGAAAGCCCCATAGCACAAAGGTTGGGTAATGGACCGAAGATTGTTTGATGTAAATATGACTCGTTATTGTCTTGTCATGGTTGATAATAATTAGAAATGTATGAACTCCAAAGTGGTCCCCTTATGGTGAAAACCCTCACGGGAAGACGCTTTGTCGATTAAGTTATCCTAGAAGTATGGTTAGAGAACCCATGCTTATTTGTGGAATAATGAGCTGAAGATTAGTGAATTTGTCATTGAAACTATCCTAGATGGATATTTTTTGTCATTCCATTTCCGATGGTATGTGAAACGTCACATAACGCCTCGTGGTTAGAGAGTTATGGCCATGAGAAGTTGGAGAACCCAGGTTTGGGTAATGGACCCAAGTTTGTTTGATGGATAATGGTATGAGTTTTGATATATTTGAATGTAATATTATTCTATATGGATGGTACATGTCATTCCATTTCTGGTGGTATGTGGAACGTCACATAACTCCTCATAGTTTGAGAGTTATGGCCTTACGAAGTTGGAGGACCCTCTTATGTCATCTAGAAGCCCCAAAAGGTCAAAGTAGTCAAAGTGGTTTAAGATATTTTAGAAGGTAAATAATAAAGTGAATTTATGAGTGTACTATAATTGAAATTGAATACAAAATAAATTATTTAAATAATAAATTTAATGGAGAAATTAGAAGTGAGTTAACCCTAAAATAAGGAAAGTGGGCAAAGTGACCTAGAATATGTTTTTAAGGAAGCTACTTGGAGTATAAATAAGAGTCAAGGCTCTCTCATTTTAGACACACTTGAGAATATTGAATACCTATAGGTTTCTGAGGTAACCAAATGATTTCATGGTTTTCTCCCGATTTGGGTTTCCACGTAAAACATTGGTGTACTGTGTATGTGTGTGATTGTTCATTTATTTTTGCTCATTATTGGACAATAATTCTACATTGATATAACACTTGGATTATCTGAAGAAAAAATATTATAATTATTCTATTACCGATTCACCCCCCCTCTCAATAATCCAACAATTGGTGTCAGAGTAGGTTCCTTCATAAATCATTTTAACCACTAAAAGGTAGATCCTGGAGAGTACCAACTTGTATAAAAATGGAATACCACAGTTTGATGGACAGAAGTATGTGTTTTGGGGCATAAGGATGAAGACATATATACAGGCATAGGGATTTCAAGTTTTGCAATCAATTGTAGATGGATACATAGCACCAACAGTTCCACCAACAAACGACAAAGCAATGAAACTCAGTGAGAATAATTCCAAAGACAAAAATCCACTTTTGAATGGTCCCAGTGATATGGTATTCACCAAAGTTGCACATTGTAAATCCGCTAAAGAGATTTGGGACAAGCTTCAAAATATTTATGAAGAAGATACAAAATTCAAAGAAGCAAAGCTTCAAAATTACAGAGGTCGGTTCGAACAACCAAAAATGAAGGAAGAAGAGAATATTGCAAACTAATTCTTACGAGTCGATGAAATAGTGAATGAAATCATAGGATTGGGAGAAGAAATCGAAGAATCTGTAATTGTTCAAAAGGTACTAAGATCTCTTCCTATGATATTTAGCCCTAAGATATCATCACTAGAAAAAAGATCGGATCTAAACTCAATAAGCATGGACGATCTGTATGGAATCTTCACAGCATATGAAATGAGAACTGAACAGGAAAATCCATATGTAAAATAAGTATCCTTCAAAGCATCCAAAAGATCAAAGAAAAAGAAAAACTAACAAGAATAATATAGCTGCAGTAGTGACATCTCGGAATATGTTGAAGAAGTGGCCAACTTCATCAAAAGACTGAACAAGGGAACCGACGGTATGTATAGAGGTAATCTTCCTTTAACTTGTTTTAATTGTGATGGTATTGGTCATTTTTCTAACAAATTTCCTCATAATAAAAGAGAAATGATGAAGGTTACTCAAAAGGAAAACACACATATAAAGGCAAAAAAACTACAAAGAAGGTTTTCAAGAAAATCTTATGCACCAAAGAAGACATCTCATCATAGGATGAAGATGAAGTCAGTGACAGTGAGACAGGAAGAGTTCTATTCATAGCAGTAAAAGACTCTGACAAAGAACACTTCGAAGAAGAATATGAAGAAGCCTAAGAAGAATATGAAGAAGTCGAAGAAGAAAAAGTTGATTATCGAGAAGAATTAATGTGTGCCATAGAAGTTATCAGAAGAGAAAAGAAGAAAAACAAGAAACTACAAGAAGAACTAGACAAGAAAAAGGATACTCAAGAACTAGAACAAATTATCACAAAATTGAAGGTTCAAATAGAAGAAGATAAAAGAATTGATGAAGCACTCAAAGAAAATCTAGAAGAAAAGGAAAAAATCATTGGAAACTTGGAAGTAGATATTGTCACACTAATAAAGGATATTCAAAAGAAAAATATGTAGAATAACTCAAAAGTTCTTGATGACATTATCTGTCATCAAAAATCTCATCTTGACAAGTCCGGACTTGGATACAATCAGACAAAAAAGGGATCAAGCTCCAAAACAACAGAGCAAGAAACATATCCAAAAAGTTATGCAAAAACAATCAAAGGGGATAGGAAGATATACAAGGAAGATTATAGGGACACTCCTCCACTAAGAAGATTCATATTCTAGAATCAACAATAGACAGATAGGCCTCAAGAAGAAGAAGGATTCATAAGAGCACCTTCTTTCCGAAGATCTTTAACTCCTAGGTATCAAACTATATTTTTTGGTTTATGATATGCATGTAATAATTTTTGACATAAAGATATGAATTGCAGAGCTAACAACATGAACAATAACAACTTTGAGAGTCATACACAAAGGGGTTATTCAGGAAGACCTAGTGAAACACAGAGAAAAAGTTACAACATGTTTGAATCTATGAGCACTAAAGTGGAATGTTACAAATGTAACAATTTTGGACATGTGGCCAAATATTGTGGAATGACGGTCCTTCCTAAAGAACCTCAATAGAATAACAACAGTCACAGACAGGAACCATAGAAAATGACATGGATAAGAAAGAAAGATCAGTATAGCAATGAAGAATGCACAATTGCTCTAACAGCTAAGTAGGAGAAAAAATGTTGGTATCTTGACAGTGGACGTTCAAAACACATGACATGTGATAGAGACAATTTTATTACATTACGAAAGGAAAGAGATGGATCAGTCACCTTTGAAAATGATGATTCAGCCAAAATCATTGGAAAAGGCATAGTCTGAATTGGGAACAAGATTGAAAATGCAGAAAATGTTCTACTAGTAGAAGATATGAAACATAATCTTCTAAGTGTGAGTCAAATGTGTGACCAAGGTCATAAAGTTACTTTCAATTCAAAAAAGTGTGAGATAATAAAAGAAATTTTAGGGAAATTGGTCGCTACAGCTGCAAGAACTTCGAGCAACATATATATCTTAATTGGAATTGGAAATGAAAAGTGTTTTGTAGGAAAGGAATCTTAAAGTTGGCTATGGCATAGAAGAATGGGACACATACATTTTGATAACCTTGTCAAAGTTAGCAAAAGAGAAGCAGTCAGAGAAATTCCCTAGATCATGAAATCAACCAACACTTTATGCAAGCATTGTCAACAAGGAAAGCAAACAAAGACCAGGTTTAGATCAAAGGAATATTTAACGACAAGACCACTGGAAATTGTGCATACTGATCTAGTTGGACCAACTAAAACAAAGGGCTTAAGAGGTGATAAATACTTCATGTTATTAGTTGATGATTATACAAGAATGACTGCAGTGTGTTTTCTCAAGAATAAGTCAGAAGCTTTTGAAAACTTCAAGATCTATAAGGAAATTGTTGAAAATGAAACGGATTCAAAAATCAAATGCTTGATATCTGATAATGGAGGAGAGTTCGCCTCAAAGGAATTTATGGAATACTACAACAATCATGGAATAAAAAGGCAATTCTCCATTGGTAGGACACCTCAACAGAATGGAGTTATTGAAAGAAAGAACAGGACAATACAGGAAATGGCTCGAATAATGTTAATGGATTCGAAATTGACAAACATTTTTTGGACATAGGCAGTGCATACAACAGTTCACATTCAAAACAGAGTAATTCTCATAAACAACACTGACAAAACTCCTTAGGAACTATGGAAAGGAAGACCAACAAATATAAATCACTTCAGAGTTTTTGGAAGCAAATGCTATATAAAAAGATAAGATGGAAAAATGGGAAAGTTTGACTCTCGTGTGGACAAAGGAGTACTTGTTGGTTACTCAAGTACAAGGAAAGCATACAAGTGTTACAATATAAGATTGAACAAAGTTGTAGAAAGCATCAACGTAACAATTGATGAAACATGTAGACCAGAATCAAAGGAAGAAAATGAATCAATGAAACAACCCTTAGAAGAAGAAGCAGAAGATGAAAAATAAGTAGAAGAGGAAGATGAAGAGAATCCAATAGATGCAAAAGATCAATTTCAGCAAGTGTCTCCAAAGACACCCAATAAATGAGTACAGAATAATCATCCTTCAGATCAGATTATCGGAAACAAATATGCAGGAGTTGAGACTAGAAGAAGAATTCGTTCACTAGAACAAACACACCTAGCACTCTTATCTACAATTGAACCAAACTGTTTTGAAGAATCCAACAAGGATGAATCTTGGAATAAGACCATGGATGAAGAATTGGATTAAATAGAGAAAAATGACACTTGGGAACTAGTTCCAAGACCAAAGAATAAGAATGTGATCGGCACAAAGTGGGTCTTCAGGAATAAATTGAATGAAGATGGACGGGTTACAAGGAACAAAGCTAGATTGGTATGTAAAGGATATGCACTGGTTGAAGGAATCGACTTTGAAGAGACATTTGCCCCAGTTGCCAGAATGAAAACAATCCATTTGCTTTTTGCTTATGCATGCTCCAAAAATATTAAAATGTATCAAATGGATGTAAAAACATCTTTTTTGAATGGGGAACTTGAAGAATAAGTCTACATTGACTAACCAGAAGGATTTCAGTTGTCAGAAAACGCAGATTATGTGTGTAAATTAAAGAAGGCCTTGTATGGTCTAAAACAGGCTCCTAGAGCATGGTACTCTAGACTGGATAAGTATCTGTAGCCAGGGTTCAGAAAGGGAACTGCAGACAATAACCTCTACATCAAGGTAAGTCAAGGTAATATTTTATTAATTGAAGTTTATGTTGATGATATTATTTTTGGTAGTGATGATGACAGGTTAAGCCAGAAATTTTCAAAAGATATGCAGAATGAATTTGAAATGTCATTACTTGGAGAACTATCCTTCTTTCTCGAACTTCAGATACGCCAAATAAACCAAGGAATTTTTATTTCTCAAACCAAGCATATTAGAGAAATGCTAAAAAGGTTCAGTATGGAAGATTTCAAACCAGCTATCACTCCCATGCAAACCAGTTGCAAGTTGAGAAAAAATGATGATTTGGAGTCTATAGATCAGAGGCAATACAGGTCAATGATTGGAATCCTACTATATGTGACAACATCCAGACCATATGTAAGGCATCAGTTGGATAGGTGGAATGATTTCAAGCAACACCAAAGGAATCACATGTATTAGCAGTGAAGAGGATTTTCAAATATCTCAAAGGAATAGAAGAGTTTGGATTATGGTATCCAAAAATAAAGGATCTATCACTTATTGCCTACACATATGCAGATTGGGCAGGTTGTACTAATGACCGAGGAAGCACCAGTGGAGCAGAATTCTACTTGGGTGAGTGTTTAGTATCATGGCTAAGCAAGAAACACTCATCAATATCCTTATTTACATCCGAGGCAGAGTACATTGTAGCATCATCATGTTGTACACGGGTTCTTTGGATGAAACAAACTTTGAAAGATATACAGGTTGAGTATGATGAGCCCATTCCAATCTATTGTGATAATACAAGCACCATCAGTATCTCAAAGAATCCGGTGATGCACTCCAAGACGAAGCACATTCCAATCAAGTATCACTTTTTACGGGAACATGTTGTAGAAAAGAACATCAAAGTTGAGTATGTGGGCACAAAAGAACAAGTGGCAGACATATTTACAAAACCACTTCCATGAGAAGCCTTTGAGTATTTTCACCAGAAAATTAGAGTTGTTTCTACTCCAAAATGAATGCTTTTGAATGCTTATCTTATATGTCTTATATGTACACGAGAAAGCACCATAAGAAGACTGTTTAGTCAGGGAGAGCAACCCCAGATGGAAATATACCTTTGCCATTGATGACAAAGGGGGAGAGATTTAACAGATGCAAAGGACAGAGGCATGGTTCCAGGGGGAGAAGATTTATCAGATGTAGAGGAAAGAGGCATGGTTCCAGGGGGAGCATGAGTGATATGATTTTAGTATTTCATAATTTTGTTGCCATCAATGCCAAAGGGGGATATTGTTGATTAAGGTTGGTTGTCATTGATGTCAACCCTTGAAGAAAGTCCCGTAGTACAAAGGTTGGGTAATGGACCCAAGATTGTTTTATGTAAATATGACTCATTATTGTCTTGTCATGGTTGATAATAATTAGAAATGGATGAACTCCAAAGTGGTCCCCTTATGGTGAAATCCTCACGGGAAGACGCTTTGCGGATTAAGTTATCCTAGAAGTATGGTTAGAGAACCCATGCTTTTTTGTCGAATAATGAGATGAATTTCAGTTAATTTTTCATTGAAACTATCCTGTATGGATATTTCTTTTCATGCCATTTCCGGTGGTATGTGGAACGTCACATAACTCCTCACGGTTAGAGAGTTATGGCCATGAGAAGTTGGAGAACCTAGTTTGGGTAATGGAACCAAGTTTGTTTGATGGATAATGGTATGCGTTTTGATATATTTTTAGGTAATACTATTCTATATGGATGGTACATGTCATTCCATTTCTATTGGTATGTGGAACGTCACATAACTCCTCACAGCTTGAGAGTTATGGCCTTACGAAGTTGGAGGACCCTCTTATGTCATCTAGAAGCCCCAAAAGGTCAAAGTAGTCAAAGTGGTTTAAGATATTTTAGAAGGTAAATAATAAAGTGAATTGATGAGTTTACTATAATTCAAAGTGAATACAAAATAATTTGTTTAAATAATAAATTTAATGGAGAAATTAGAAGTGGGTTAACCCTAAAATAAGGAAAGTGGGCAAAGTGACCTAGAAGATGTTTTTAAGGAAACTACTTGGAGTATAACTAAGAGGCAAAGCTCTCTCATTTTAGACACACTTGAGAATATTGAATACCTATAGGTTTCTAAGGTAACCAAAGGATATCTAAGCCTAATTTTTTAGGGAAGGTGAAGAAAAGAAGGCCGGAATTCAAGGAAGGATAAATTCTTTTGATGATGCTTTCTAAGGCGTTTCAGGTAAAAACATCATAACTTATCCATAACAGATCCAAATTCAGTAAGACCAAATGTGTTGGTTAGAGTACAATCTATAGTATGTTTTTTAACAGTTTCATATCGATTCAACAAATATTCCATGCGGGGCATGCTCTACAAGGCCTCTCTCTAGAATAAGTCAGAATTCAGCAAGGTATGCCATTTTTGCTATAACTACTTTTCTGAGAAGTTCCAAGTAGTGACACCTGGAAGAATTTCACAAAACGCACTGAAGAACATTGTGTATTAGTTTCATATCTTTATTCATTACAGGTACAAATTTATGATTATTTCAAGTCAGAGTTGTTGACTAATCCAAAACTAGTCATGTGAGACTAAATGCTACTCTCTTGTTGTTTAAAGTTAAGGAAGGTTTGCAGGTATGTGATCATATAAACCAGTTCTATTACAGAGTTATAAATTATATTTGTATGATGAAATTTATTAGGGCTTTTGGTTGAGGTACAATTTGGGTACATGGTTGAGACAAGTATTTGATGAGTTGGCACATACATGAGGTGTATAGTTGATGATGTTGGTACATATTGATGATTCATAGTTGATGAGTAGTTGACACACGATTGGCACATACTTGGTACATGGTTGGTTGCACTTGTTTATGGTATAGATTGATTATAGATTGTTTGGTACAGGTTGGTGCATGGTTGATGTACTTGTTTGTGGTACAGGTTGGTGCATCATTGATGCACTTGTTTATGGTAAAGGTTGGTGCATCGTTGATGCACTTGTTTATGGTACAGTTTGATTACAGGTTGAGATACAGGTTTATGCATGGTTGATGCATGGTTCAGGTTTATTGGTACAGGTTTACAATGATATATCTCACAGTGATAGTGTGACAGTGGTTCCATAATTCTACTTCTACTTCAAGGAGGTTGGATGAGGCAAGGACGGGTGGTTGTATCTACCGTCTGAGTGTAGAAGGAGAACATAGGGGGTTGTATCCCCCTTCTGGTTGTATCCAGAGAATTGGGGAGTTGGAGCTTCCCTCGGGTTGTAGCCTGAGAAACTAGGGGGTTGGAGCCTCCTTCCAATTGCAGCTGGAAAACAAAGGAAGTTGGTGCTTCCAATGAATTTAATTCTTCAAGACATATAAGAAAAATCATTCCATGGTTTTCTCCCGATTTGGGTTTCCACGTAAAACATTGGTGTACTGTGTATGTGTGTGATTGTTCATTTCTTATTGCTCATTATTGGATAATAATTCTACATTGATATAACACTTGGATTATTTGAAGAAAAAGGACTATAATTACGCTATTACTGACTCACCCCCCTCTCAGTAATCCAACAATTGGTATCAAAGCAAGATCCTTCATAAATCAATTTAATTACTGAAAGGTAAATCATGGAGAGTACCAAATTGTATAAAAATGCAATACCACAGTTTGATGGACATAAGTATGCATTTTGGGGCATAAGGATGAAGACATATATACAAGCACAGGGATTTCAATTTTTGCAATCAATTGTATATGGATACACAACACCACTAGTTCCACCAACAAATGAAAAAGCAGTGAAACTCAGTGAGAATAATTCCAAAGACAAAAATGCACTTTTGAATGGTCTCAGTGGTACGGTATTCACCAAAGTTGCACATTATAAATCTACTAAAGAGATTTGGGACAAGCTTCGAAATATTTATGAAGGAGATGCAAAAGTCAAAGAAGCAAAGCTTCAAAATTACAGAGGTCGGTTCGAACAACCAAAAATGAAGGAACATGAGAATATTGCAGCCTACTTCTTACGAGTCGATGAAATAGTGAATGAAATCATAGGATTGGGAGAAGAAATTGAAGAATATGTAATTGTTCAAAAGGTATTAATATCTCTTCCTATGAGATTTAACCCTAAGATATCAACACTAGAAGAAATATCGGATCTAAACTCAATAAGCATGGGCGAACTACATGGAATCTTCACAGCATATGAAATAAGAACTGAATAGGAAAATCCATATGTAAAAGAAGCAGCCTTCAAAGAATCCAAAAGATCAAAGAAAAAGAAAAAGGAACAAGAATAATATAGCAGTAGTAGTGACGTCTCAGAAGATGATGAAGAAGTGTGCAACTTCATCAAAAGACTGAATAAGGGAACTGACGGTAGGTATAGAGGTAAGCTTCCTTTAATTTGTTTTAATTGTGATGGTATTAGTCATTTTTCTAACAAATGTCCTCATAGGAAAAAAGAGAAATCATGAAGGGTACTCAAAAGGAAAACACACATATAAAAGCAAAAGAACTACAAAGAAAGTTTTCAAGAATATCTTATCAGAAGAGAAAAGAAGAAAAACAAGAAACTACAAGAAAAACAAGACAAGAAAAATGATACTCGAGAACTAAAACAAATGATCACAAAATTGAAGGTTCAAATAGAAGAAGATAAAAGAATTGATGAAGCACTCAAAGAAAAGCTAGAAGAAAAGGACAGGATCATTGGAAACTTGGAAGCAAATATTGTCACACTAAGAAAGGATATTCAAAATAAAAACATGCATAATAGCTCAAAAGTTCTTGATGACATTATCAGTCGTCAAAAATTTCATCTTGACAAGTCTGGACTTGGATACAATCAGACAGAATAGGGATCAAGCTCTGAAACAACAAAGAAAGAAACATATCCAAAAAGTTATGCARAAACAATCAAAAGGGATAGGAAGATATACAAGGAAGATTACAGGGACACTCCTCCACCAAGAAGATTTATATTCCATAATCAACAAYAGACATATAGGCCTCAAGAAGAAGAAGGATTCATAAGAGCACCTCCTTTCAGAAGATATTCAACTCCCAAGTATCAAACTATATTTTTTGGTTTMTGTTATGMATGTAATAATTTTAGACATAAAGTTGTGAATTGCAGAGCTAACAACAGKWACAATAACAACTTTGAGTGCCATATACAAAGGGGTTATTCAAGAAGACCTAGTGAAACATAGAGAATAAGTTACAACAGGTTTGAATCTTTGAGCACTAAAGTGGAATGTTACAAATGTAACAATTTTGGACACGTGGCCAAAGATTGCAGAATGATAGTCCTTCCTAAAGAACCTCAACAGAATAACAATAGTCACAGACAGGAACCTCAGAAAATGACATGGATAAGGAAGCAATATCAGTATAACAATGAAAAATGCACAATTGCTCTAATAGCTAAGCATAAGAAACGTGGTTGTTATGTTGATAGTGGATGTTCAAAACACATGATAGGTGATAGAGACAAGTTTCTTACATTACGAAAGGAAAGAGATGGATCAGTCTCCTTCAGAAATGATGATTCAGCCAAAATCATTGGAAAAGGCACAGTCTGAATTGGGAACAAGAATGAAAAGGCAAAAAATGTTCTACTAGTAGAAGATACAAAACATAATCTTCTAAGTGTGAGTCAAATGTGTGACCAAGGTCATAAATTTACTTTCGATTCACAAAAGTGTGGGATAAGAAAAGAAGGTTCATGGAAATTGGTCGCTACAGCTGCAAGAACTTCAAGCAACATATATGTGTTAAGTGAAATTGGAAATGAAAAGTGTTTTCTAGGAAAGGAAGATTAAATTTGGCTATGGAACCGAAGAATTGGGCACATACATTTTGATAACCTTGTCAAAGTCAGCAAAAGAGAAGCAGTCAAAGAAATGCCCTAGATCACAAAACCAACCAAGACTTTATGCAAGCATTGTCAACAAGGAAAGAAAACAAAGACCAAGTTTAGATCAAAGGAATATTCAACGACAAGACCAATGGAAATTGTGCATAATGATCTAGTTGGACCAACTAAAACAAAGGGCTTAAAAGGTGATAAATACTTCATGTTATTAGTTGATGATTATACAAGAATGACTGCAGTTTTCTTTCTCAAGAATAAGTCAGAACCTTTTGAAAACATCAATATATACAAGGAAATGGTTGAAAATGAAATGGATTCAAAAATAAAATGCTTGAGATATAATAATGGAGGATATTTCACCTCAAAGAAATTTATGGACTACTGCAGCAATCATGGAATAAAAAATCAATTCTTCGTTGCTAGGACACCTCAACAGAATGGAGTTGTTGAAAGAAAGAACATGACAGTACAGAAAATTGCTCAAACAATGTTAATGGATTTGAAATTGACTGATATGTTTTGGACACAGGAAGTGCATACAGTAGTTCACATTCAAAATAGAGTAATGCTTAGAAACAACACTAAAAAAACTCCTTACGAACTTTGGAAAGGAAGACCATCAAATGTAAAACACTTCAGAGTTTTTGGAAGCAAATGCTATATCAAAAGAGAAGATGGCGAAATGGGAAAGTTTGACTCTCGTGTGGACAAAGGAGTAATTGTTGGTTACTCAAGTACAAGGAAATCATACAAGTGTTACAATCTAAGATTGAACAAAGTTGTGGAAATCATCAACGTAACAATTGATGAAACAGACAGACAAAAATCAAAGGAAGAAAATGAATCAATGAAACAACCCTTAGAAGAAGAAACAGAAGATGAAAAAGAAGTAGAAGATGAAGATGAAGAGAATACGATAGGTACAGAAGTTCAAGTTCAACAAGTGTCTCCAAAGACACCCAGTAAACGAGTATAGAAGAATCATCCTTCAGATCATATTATCGGAAACAAAGATGCAGGATTTGAGACTAGAAGAAGAATCTGTTCACCAGAACAAACACACCTAGAAATCTTATCTACAATTGAACCAAACTATTTTGAAGCATCCAGCAATGATGAATCTTGGAATAAGGCCATGGATGAAGAATTGGATAAAATAGAGAAAAATGACACTTGGGAATTGGTTCCAAGACCAAAGAATAATAATGTGATCGGCACAAAGTAGGTCTTCAAGAATAAATTGAATGAAGATGGACATGTTACAAGTAACAAATCTAGATTGGTATGTGAATAATATGCACAGGTTGAAGGAATCGACTTTGAAGAGACATTTTCCCCAGTTTCCAGAATAAAAGAAATCAGTTTTCTTTTAGCTTATGCATGCCCCAAAAATATTAAAATGTATCAAATGGACGTAAAATAATCTTTTCTGAATGGGGAACTTGAATAAGAAGTATACATTGAAAAACCAGAAGGATTTCAGTTGTTTGAAAATGCATATTATGTGTGTAAATTAAAGAAGGCCTTGTATGGTCTAAAATAGGCTCCTAGAGCATGGTACTCTAGTATAGATAAGTATATGCAGCATGCAGGGTTCAGATAAGACAGTGTAGACAACAACCTCTACATCAAGATAAGTCAAGGTAATATTTTATTAATAGAAGTTTATGTTGATGATATTATTTTTGGTAGTGATGATGACAGGTTAAGCCAGAAATTTTCAAAAGATATGCAGAATGAATTTGAAATGTCGTTACTTGGAGAACTATCCTTCTTTCTTGGACTTTAGATATGCCAAAGGAACCAAGGAATTTTTATTTCTCAAACCAAGTATATCATAGAAATGCTAAAAAGGTTCGGTATGGAAGATTTCAAACCAATTATCACGCCCATGCAAACCAGTTGCAAGTTGAGAAAAGATGAAGAGTCGAAGTCTATAGATCAGAGGCAATATAGGTCAATGATTGGAAGCCTACTATATGTGATAGCATCCAGACCAAATGTAATGCATCAATTGGATAAGTGGGATGATTTCAAGAAACACCAAAGGAATCACATGTATTAGCAGTGAAGAGGATTTTTAGATATCTCAAAGGAACAGAAGAGTTTGGATTATGGCACTAGCATATTTGGGTCATTTTGTGACGGTTGTTTCGACGCTCTTGCGATGTTATGTCGTTGACATTGCGACGAATCTAGAGTCTTTGAAACGTTGTTTTATGTCACGTGGCGATTGTGACGAACTTGGACAAACGTCGCAAGAGAGACAGCATAGGCAATTGCGAAAAAAAAGAAATATTGTCGCCAATACGACAATATAGGCAAACTATGTGAAACCAACATTTTATCTCAATTGCGACACCCATTGCAACAACAAATTTCATGGTTTATATATCAAAACTGTCACAATAATTTAATCGGTCGTCGCACTGGTGACGACAACTTTTTCGTTGTTTACATAGCAAAACCGTCGCATAAATTGAAGTTGTTGTCGCGTGTGAGACGAAAACTTTTCGTTGTCTATATAACAAAACCATTGCATCAATTGAAGTTGTCGTCGCACGTGCAGCGACAACTTTTCATTTTTATATAGAAAAATTATCACAACAATTGAAGTTGTCATTGCACGTGCGACAAGAACTTTTCATTTTTATACAGCAAAATTGTTGCAACAATCAAAGTTGTCATTGCACAGGTGACGACAACTTTTCATTTTTATATAGCACAATTGTCACAACAATTGAAATTGTCGTCGCACATGCGACGACATCTTTTCGTTATTTATACAGCAAAATTGTCGCAACAATTAAGGTTTGCGTCGCAATTGCGACAACCAATATTTATTTATATATATATATATTAGGCTACAATTTTTATATTAATATTAATATTACCATTTTAATATTAATATTACCATAATAATTTTTTAATTGATATGTGCTCCATTACTAATAATTTAACAGACAATTAATGAAGTCAAAGCACTAGGACAACTTTGAGCCACTAAACATAGAATTTGATGCCCTCTTTGTAAAATCCATGAAGAATCTGCTAACCATCTACTCCTCAATTGCCCCTTTGCAAAAGAAGTCTGGTGGCATGCCTTGTCAAGAGGGATCCCTTCTGACCAACTCCCTCCTGACATACCCACTCTGCTAAAAACCTGGGCCACCCTCTGTCCTTTCCCTCTCAAGGCCAACCCTCAAATAAAGTGTTGTTGGATGTACCTCCCTAAATTCATCCTTTGGAAAATTTGGCTCGAAATAAATTCCAGAATCTTCATAAATATGACTACTTCGCCTGACATTGATTCTGCCAAAGCCAAAGCCCTACTAGGAGACTTCCTCTCCTACCTTTGGCCTTGCACCAACTCCCTTTCTCTCAACTACCCTGATAAATATTAGATCCATAGCCTCGCTCCAAACCTCAAAGCCCCCCCTCCTCTCACTAAGGATCATGAAATCTAGTGAACTATAGGAATTATACTACTCTTGGGGGCTTGGAGTCGAATCCAATAATATAGAGGAAGCTCTAAGCCTTTGGTAAGGACTTATCCAAGCCTGAAAGCTATAAATCAAAGAAATAATGGTGATAGGCGACTCCCAGATTTTAATCCAAGCTATGGTCACCAACACCTTGCCTACTCAAATGAATCTAAGCCACATTCTCAAGAAAATCATGCGTCTCTCCCGCTCCTTCCAAAAAATTGACTTCTTTCATATGCTCCGTCATCTCAAAGTTGAAGCCGACCAATCTGCCAAAGCCACCACCCACTTGAGAAGGGGTCAGTTCTCCCTAAATGGAACTTTGGTTTTTTTCCCTCTCCCTTAGCGACACCCAACAAGCGCTCAATTTGGCCTCCCGGGGAAAGTGGCCTTCATTCCCTCCCAACGTCATACTTGTGGCATCCCTCCTCCACCTCCCTTTTCCATCCCTTCTCCCGTGCAACGGTACTTATCTGCACTGTTCACATCCCCTCCCCTCCCCCTCCCTATCCTTCACCTCACTTTCCTCCTGCACCTCTGCATAGATCTCTTATCCCTCTAGCATGGCACTTGTGTGAGGCCCCCCTCTTCCCATGGTGGCATACGAACGATATATCATTAAATTCAGGAAGGTGGCGAACTTCTCTTGTTCATCTTGCCTTCCCAATTCTATCTGGTTTCTCACCTGGCTTGAGCTCACAGTCTTTCCCTCAGTTAGTCTCTACCCGTTTGCCTTGGCCAAGCTTCCCTCCTATTCTTTGTCCACCACTCTCATAATGGAGTCCAGTTCCAACTCAGCCACCCCTCTAATCCCTCGCCCTCCCTAGAACTTGAAATTCATACACTGAAACACACGCTTAGTGCACATAGATAATTCATGCTCTGTCTTGACAAGGAAGGAGGTTGGAGGTTCAAAATGATGAAGGAAGATCTAATCCAGCTAAGGGATGAAGCAGTAGAAGCTCTCACCTACACAACTCAGCAAGCTACCAAAAAAATTGCTGATCTGGAACCAAGAATTGAAAAGCTAGAAATTCAAGCTGCAGGACAGAGCCGCCAGGAAAATGCAGGGGGGAAGGCGACTACAAGTGCAAGATCCTCCATCCCGGGTCAAAAGGCTTAATCGTGAATTCCTCTTTCCTGGAATTAGTTCTTTTTGTATCTCTAGTTCTCTTCTTTGTAAGTTGGAGTATAGTCCCTTATGCAACTCATATAATCATGCTGTAAGCTGGTTCTTATTCTGATTTTAGTTATATTTTGGACTCTCGGTTGTTATGGGAATTCTAGGACTTTATAGCATGGAAACCCATTTTGTGTTGGATTACTGAGAAGGGGGGTGAATCATTAATAAAAAAATTTAATCATTTTTAACAATATAATCCAAGTGTTATATAAATGTAGCATTATCATCCAATAACTATAGAGTAAATAAGAAATGAACAAATGAACAATCATACACATACACAGTACACCAGTGTTTTACATGAAAACCCAAATCGGGAGAAAACAACAGAATTGTTTTTCTTATATGTCTTGAAGAATTACATTCATTGGAAGCACCAACTTCCTTTATTTTTCAACTGCAACTTGAAGGAGGCTCCAACCCCCTAGTTTCTCAATGTACAACCTGAGGGAAGCTCCAACTCCCCAATTCTCTAGCTACAACCTGAAGGAGGCTACAACCCCCTATGTTCTCTGGCTACAACTGGAAGGTGGCTACAACCACCTGTACTTTCCCCGTCCTACCACCCTGAAGTAGAACTAGAATGATGGAACCACTATCAACCTATCACTGTGAGATATACCAATGTAAACTTGTACCAATAAATTTGAACCATGCATCAAACTGTACCTCAACCTATAATCAACCTGTACCATAAAAAAGTGCATCAACCATGCACCAACCTGTAATCAACCTATACCATAAACAAGTGCATCAACCATGCACCAACCTGTACCAAACAATCTGTAATCAACCTGTACCATAACAAACTGCATCCAACCATGTACCAAGTATGTAACAATCATGTGTCAACTACTCATCAACTATGACTCATCAATATGTACCAACATTATCAACTATACAACTCATGTATGTGCCAACTCATCAACTATTTGTCTCAACCATGTACTAAACATGTATCTCAACCAAAAGCCCTCATCAATTTCATCATCCAAATCGGATTTGTAGCTCTGTAATAGACCTGGTGTACATGATCACATTCCTACAAACGTTCCTTAACTTTAACAACAAGAGACTAGCATTTTCATCAAACTTTTCTTTAGTCTCACATGCCTAGTTTTAGATTAGTCAACAACCCTAACTTGAAGTAATCATAACTTTGAACCTGTAATGTATAAAGATTTGAAACTGATACACAATGTTCTTCAGTGTGTTTTATGCAATTCCACCAAGTTTCACTACTTGGAACCTCTCAAAAAAGGATTTATAGCAAAAATGGCATATCCTATTGAATTCGACCTTATTCTAGAGAACAACCTTGTAGAGCATGCCCCACACGGAATATTTGTTGAAATTATATGAAAATTTTAAATAGAATACTAAATAATTTACTCTAACCAACACATTTTGTTTCACTGAATTTGGATCTGTTATGAATAAGTTATGACGTTGTTACCCAAAACACTTGTTTTTGACTAGTTTCGAGACTAGCCACAAACCCTATTTTCCACGAAGTGTAACTCCAAAGATACAACGACCCATAAGATGATTTTTTTACCACAAATACTTGAATATGTTTCCTCAATGGAATATAAATTTCAAGGTATGAATCATTATAGAAAAAACGTTGTGGCAAAAATGGTGAAATGACCTGAAAATAACATACCTTAGAAAGCACCATCAAAAGAATTTATTCTTCCTTCCATTTCGTCCTTCTTTTCTTCACCTTCCCTTATAATTTTAGCTTAGATATCCTTGGTTATGTCAGACACATATAGATATTCAATATTCTCAATTTTTATTAAAATGAGAGAGCCTTGCCTCTTATTTATACTCTCCAAGTAGCTTCCTTAAAAACATCTTCTGTGTCACTTGGCCCCACTTTCCTTATTTTAGGGTTAAGCCACTTCTAATTTCTCCATTAAAATTATTATTGAAACAATTTATTTTGTATTCACTTTGAATTGTAATACACTCATTAATTCACTTTATTATTTACCTTTTAAAATCCCTTAACCCACTTTGACTACTTTGACCTTTGGGGGCTTCTAGATGACATGCGAGGATCCTCCAACTTCGTAAGGCCATAACTCTCAAACCATGAGGACTTATGTGACATTACACATACCACCAGAAATTGAATGACATGTACTATACATATAGAATAGTATTATATGAAAATATATCATAAATGATACCGTTACCCATCAAACAAACTTGGGTCCATTACCCAAACTTGGGGTCTCCAACTTCTCATGGCCATAAATCTCTAACCGTGAGGAGTTATGTCATGTTCTACATACCACTGGAAATGGCATGACAAGCACTATCCATATAGGATATTTTATCTAACAAATTCAATGTCCTTCATCTCATTATTCCAAAATTAAGAATGGGTTCTCTTACTATGCAAAGCGTCTTCCCGTGAGGGATTTCACCATAAGGGGACCACTTTGGAGTTCATCCATATTTACTTCTTATCAACCATGACAAGACAATAATGATTCATCTTTACATCAAACAATATTGGGTCCATTACCCAAACCTTTGTGCTACGAGGCTTTCTTCAAGGGTTGACATCAATGACAACCAACCTTAATCAACAATCTCCCCCTTTCGCATTGATGGCAACACTCTGATGCAATACTGAAATCATATCAATCATGCTCCCCCTAGAACCATGCCTCTGTCCTTCACATCTGATAAATCACTCCCCCTTTTTCATCAATGGAAAAGGTATATTTTCATCCGAGGTTGCTCCCCCTGATTGAACTGTCCTCTTATGGTGCTTCCTCGTGTACATCTAAGACATATAAGATAAACATTCAAAAAGCATTCATTTTGGAGTAGAAATAACTCCAAGTCTTTGGAAAAGATATTAAAAGGCTTCCGTGGAAGTGGTTTTGTAAACATGTCTGCCACTTGTTCTTTTGTGCCCACATACTCAACTCTAATGTTGTTTTCTGCAACCTGTTCCCATAGAAAGTGATACTTGATTGGAATGTGCTTCCTCTTGGAGTGCATCACCAAGTTTTTTGAGATACTGATGGCACTTGTATTATCAAAATATATTGGAATGGTCTCATCATAATCAACCTGTATATCTGTCAAAGTTTGTTTCATCCAAAGAACCTGTATATAACATGTTCTTCCTGCAATATACTCTGCCTCGGCTGTAGATAGAGATATCGATGATTGTTTCTTTCTTAGCCATGATACCAAACACTTACATAAGTAAAACTCTACTACATTGGTGCTTCATCAATCATCAATACAACATGCCCAATCTACATCTGTGTAGGCAATAAGTGATAGATCTTTTCCTTTTGGATAACATAATATAAACTCTTTTGTTCCTTTGAGATATTTGAAGATTCTCTTTACTGCTAATACATGTGATTCCTTTGGTGCTGCTTGAAATCGTGCCACTTTTCCAATAGCCTGCATTACATATAGTCTAAATGTTGTCACATATAGTAGGTTGCCAATCATTGACTTGTATTGCCTCTGATCTGTAGACTTCAAATCATCATCTTTGCTCAACTTCCAACTGGTTTGCATGGGAGTGATAACTGGTTTGCAATCTTCCATTCCGAACCTCTTTAGCATTTCTCTCATATAATTTGTTTGAGAAATAAAAATTCCTTGGTTGCTTTGATGTATCTGAAGTCCCAGAAAGAAGGATATTTCTCCAAGTAACGACAATTCAAATTCATTTTGCATGTCTTTTGCAAATTTCTGGCTTAACCTTGATGTAGAGGTTGTTGTCTGCAATTCGTTTTCTGACCCCTTCCTATTGTAGATACTTATCCAGTCTAGAGTACCATGCTTTAGGAGCCTGTTTTAGACCATACAAGGCCTTCTTTAATTTACACACATAATCTGTGGTCTCTGACAGTTGAAATCCTTCTGGTTGTTCAATGTAGACTTCTTCTTCAAGTTCCCCATTTAGAAAAGATGATTTTACGTCCATCTGATACACTTTAATATTTTTGGAGCATGCATAAGCTAAAATAAAACGGATTGCTTCCATTCTAGAAACTAGGGAAAATATCTCTTCAAAGTCGATTCATTCAATCTGTGCATATCCTTCACATACCAATCTAGCTTTGTTCCTTATAACTTGTCCATCTTCATTCAATTTATTCTTGAAGACCCACTTTGTGTCAATCACATTCTTATTATTTGGTATTGAAACCAGTTCCCAAGTGTCATTTTTCTTTATTTGATCCAATTCTTCATTCATGGCCTTATTCCAAAATTCATCCTTGCTGGCTTCTTCAAAACAGTTTGTTTCAATTTTAGATAAGAGTGCTAGGTGTGTTTGTTCTGGTGAACGGATTTTTCTTCTAGTACCAACTCCTGCATCTTTGTTTCCAATAATCTGATCTGAAGGATGATTATTTTGTACTCGTTTGTTAGGTGTCTTTGGAGATACTTGTTGAAATTTCTCTTTTGTTTCTATCAAATTCTCTTCATCTTCCTCTTCTACTTCCTCTTTTGCTTCTTCTTTGAAAAGTTGTTCCATTGATTTGTTTTCTTCTTCCTTTGATTCGGGTCTGCATGTTTCATCAATTGTTACATTGATGTTTTCCACAACTTTGTTTAATCTTAGATTGTAACACTTGTATGCTTTCCTTGTACTTGAGTAACCAAAAAATATTCCTTTGTCCACACGAGAGTCAAACTTTCCCATTCTTCCATCTTCTCTTTTGATGTAGCATTTGCTTCTGAAAACTCTGAAGTGCTTCACATTTGTTGGTCTTCCTTTCCATAGATCTTAGGGAGTTTTATCAGTGTTGTTTCTGAGCATTACTCTATTTTGAATGTGAACTATTGTATGCACTGCATGTGTCCAAAATATATCTGTCAATTTGGAATCCATTATCATTGTTCGAGGCATTTCCTGTATTGTCCTGTTATTTCTTTCAACAACTCCATTCTGCTGAGGTGTCCTAGCAATGGAGAATTGCCTTTTTATTCCATGATTGTTACAGTAGCCCATAAATTCCTTTGAAGTGAACTCTCCTCCATTATCAGATCTCAATAATTTGATTCCTTAATCTATCTCAGTCCATATTGTCCAAGACTCTACTTGTGCAACTGTCCATAATGCTAACCCATTTATCATTATACTATCAAACTGTACTTCTGATAACTGATTTCTCTGAATATGTATTTTCAAACTCTGCAAGCTACTCGAAGGATGGTTCTTTGGTATGTCACAGTTGTCTCATAGACTCCCCCTATCTAATATTCATATTACTTGGGAGTCTCTAAGCCGTATGGCTCAAAAAAATTCCTTCTTTGATGTGTATTCATCATCAGCTTCATTGGTAGATTCATCATCTAAACCAATAAATCTGAACCAATGCATCAACCATGCAACAACCTATGCATCAACCTGTAATCAACATGTACCATAAACAAGTGCATCAACCATGCACCAACCTGTAATCAACCTGTACCATAAACAAGTGCATCAACCATGCACAAACCTGTACCAAACAATCTGTAATCAACCTGTACCATAAACAAGTGCATCCAACCATGTACCAAGTATGTACCAATCATGTGTCAACTACTCATCAACTATGACTCATCAATATGTACCAACATCATTAATTATACACCTCATGTATGTGCCAACTCATCAACTACTTGTCTCAACCATGTACTCAACATGTATCTCAACCAAAATCCCTCATCAATTTCATCATACAAATCTGATTTGCATCTTTGTAATAGACCTGGTGTATATGATCACATTCCTACAAATATTCCTTAACTTTAACAACAAGAGACTAGCATTTTCATCAAACTTTTCTTTAGTCTCACATGCCTAGTTTTGGATTAGTCAACAACCCTAACTTGAAGTAATCATAAATTTTAACTTGTAATGTATAAAGATATGAAACTAATGCACAATGTGCTTCAGTGTGTTTTATGCAATTACTCCAAGTTTCACTACTTGGAACCTCTCAGAAAAGGAGTTATAGCAAAAATGGCATACCTTGTTGAATTCTGGCTTATTCTAGAGAGCGACCTTGTAGAGCATTCCCCGCACGAACTGTTTGTTGAAATTATATGAAATTGTTGCATAGAATACTAAAAACTATACACTAACCAAAGCATTTTTTTTCATGGAATTTTGATCTCTTATGAAGAAGTTATGACATTTTTACCCGAAACACTTGTTTTTGACTAGTTTTAGGACTAGCCACAAACCCTATTTTCCACGGAGTGTAACTCCAAAAATACAACGACCCACAAGCTGAATTTTTTACCACAGATATTTGGATATGTTTCCTCAATGGAATAGATATTTCAAGGTCTGAATCATTATATAAAAAATGTTGTGTCGGAAATGGTGATATGACCTCAAAATAACATACCTTAGAAAGCACCATCAAAAGAATTTATCCTTCCTTGCATTTCGTCCTTGTTTTCTTCACCTTCCCTCATAATTTCGTCTTAGATATATTTGGTTACCTTAGACACATATAGATATTCAATATTCTCAAGTGTGATTAAAACGAGAGAGCCTTGCCTCTTATTTATACTCTCCAAGTAGCTTCCTTAAAAACATCTTCTAGGTCACTTGGCTCCACTTTCCTTATTTTAGGGTTAACCCACTTCTAATTTCTCCATTAAAATTATTATTGAAATAATTTATTTTGTAATCACTTTGAATTATAATACACTCATTACTTCACTTTATTATTTACCTTTTAAAATCCCTTAACCCACTTTGACTACTTTGACCTTTTGGAGCTTCTAGATGGGCTTCTAGATTACATGTGAGGGTCCTCCAACTTCGTAAGGTCGTGACTGTCAAACCATGAGGAGTTATGTGACATTCCACATACCACTAGAAATGGAATGACATGTACTATCCATATAGAATAGTATTATATGCAAATATATCATAAATCATACCATTACCCATCAAACAAACTTGGGTCCATTACCCAGACCTGGGGTCTCCAACTTCTCATGGCCATAACTCTTTAACCGTGAGGAGTTATGTGAAGTTCTACATACCACCAGAAATGGCATGACAAACACTATCCATATAGGATATTTTCTTTGACAAATTCAATGTCCTTCATCTCATTATTCCAAAATTAATCATGGGTTCTCATACTCTGCAAAGCGTCTTCCCGTGAGGGATTTCACCATAAGGGGACCACTTTGGAGTTCATCCATATTTACTTCTTATCAACCATGAAAATAAAATAATGAGTCATATTTACATCAAACAATATTGGGTCCATTACCCAAACCCTTATGCTATGGGGCTTTCTTCAAGGGTTGACATCAATGACAACCAATGTTAATCAATAATCTCCCCCTTTGGCATTGATGGAAACACTCTAATGCAATACTGAAATCATATCAATCATGCTCTCCCTGGAACCATGTCTCTGTCCTCTGCATCTGGTAAATCTCTCCCCCTTTTTCATCAATGGAAAAGGTATCTTTCCATCCAAGGTTTCTTCCCCTGACTGAACTGTCCTCTTGTGTTGTTTCCTCATGTACATCTAAGACATATAAGATAAGAATTCAAAAAGCATTCATTTTGGAGTAGAAATAACTCCAAGTCTTTGGCGAAGATATTCAAAGGCTTCCGTGGAAGTGGTTTTGTAAAGATGTCTGCCACTTGTTCTTTTGTGCCCACATACTCAACTCTGATGTTCTTTTCTGCAACCTGTTCCCATAGAAAGTGATACTTTATTGGAATGTTCTTCCTTTTAGAGTGCATCACTAGGTTTTTTGAGATACTGATGGCACTTGTATTATCACAATATATTGGAATGGGCTCATCATAATCAGCCTATATATCTGTCAAAGTTTGTTTCATCCAAAGAACCTGTGTAGAACATGTTCCTGCTACAATATACCCTGTCTCGATTGTATATAGAGATATTGATGATTGTTTCTTTCTTAGCCATGATACCAAACACTCACCTAAGTAGAACGCTACTCCACTGGTGCTTCATCAGTCATCAATACAACCTTCCCAATCTGCATCTATGTAGGCAATAAGTGATAGATATTTTCCTTTTGGATACCATAATCCAAACTCTTATGTTCCATTGAGATATCTAAAGATTCTCTTTACTGCTAATACATGTGATTCCTTTGGTGTTGCTTGAAATCATGCCACCTGTCCAACTGCCTGCATTACATCTGGTATGGATGTTGTCACATATAGTAGGCTTCCAATCATTGACCTGTATTGCCTCTGATTTGTATACTTCGAATCATCATCTTTTCTCAACTTACAACTAGTTTGCATGGGAGTGATAACTGGTTTGCAATCTTCCATTCCGAACCTCTTTAGCATTTCTCTCATATACTTGGTTTGAGAAATAAAAATTCCTTGGTTGCTTTGATGTATCTGAAGACCCAGAAATAAGGATAGTTCTCCAAGTAACGACATTTCAAATTCATTATGCATGTCTTTTGCAAATTTTTGGCTTAACCTCGATGTAGAGGTTGTTGTCTGCACTTCCTTTTATGAACCTTGCCTGTTGTAGATACTTATCCAGTCTAGAGTCCCATGACCTAGGAGCTTGTTTTACACCATACAAGGCCTTCTTTAATTTACACACATAATATGTGTTCTTTGACAGTTTAAATCCTTCTGGTTATTCAATGTAGACTTCTTCTTCAAGTTCCCCATTCAGAAAAGATCATTTTACGTCCATCTAATACACTTTAATATTTTTGGAGCATGCATAAGCTAAAAGAAAACAGATTGCTTCCATTCTGGCAACTGGGGCAAATATCTCTTCAAAGTCGATTCCTTCAATCTGTGCATATCCTTTACATACCAATCTATCTTTGTTCCTTGTAACATGTCCATCTTCATTCAATTTATTCCTGAAGACCTACTTTGTGCCGATCACATTCTTATTCTTTGGTCTTGGAACCAGTTCCCAAGTGTCATTTTTCTCTATTTGATCCAATTCTTCATTCATGGCATTATTCCAAAATTCATCCTTGTCGGATTCTTCAAAACAATTTGTTTCAATTGCAGATAAGAGTTCTAGGTGTGTTTGTTCTGGTGAACGTATTTTTCTTCTAGTCTCAACTCCTACATCTTTGTTTCCAATAATCTGATCTAAAGGATGACTCTTTTGTACTCATTTGTTAGGTTTCTTTGGAGATACTTGTTGACCTTGCTCTTTTGTTTCTATCAGATTCTCTTCATCTTCCTCTTCTACTTCATCTTCTGCTTCTTCTTCGAAAATTTGTTCCAATGATTTGTTTTCTTCTTCCTTTGATTCTGGTCTGCATGTTTCATCAATTGTTACGTTGATTCTTTCCACAACTTTGTTTAATATTAGATTGTAACACTTGTATTCTTTCTTTGTACTTGAGTAACCAACAAATATTCATTTGTCCACACGAGAGTCAAACTTTCTCATTCTTCCATGTTCTCTTTTGATGTATCATTTCCTTCAGAAAACTATGAAGTTCTTCACATTTGTTGGTCTTCCTTTCCATAGCTCGTAGGGAGTTTTATCAGTGTTGTTTCTGAGCATTACTCTGTTTTGAATGTGAACTATTGTATGCAATGCCTGTGTCCAAAATATATCTGTCAATTTTGAATCCATTATCATTGTTCGAGCCATTTCCTGTATTGTCATGTTCTTTCTTTCAACAACTCCACTCTGCTGAGGTGTCCTAGCAATGGAGAATTGCCTTTTT